>JXOR01000271.1:0-252265 GCA_001014335.1 Coboldia fuscipes
TCTTACATTCTCTATCGCTTTCTCTGATTCATTGAATCTTCCTATTTAGGACATTTTAATACCAACATGCAGAGAATGAAATTTCTCACTTTCTATTCTACTCTAATAATTAGTAATCAAGGAATGATTATCCTGTTGTGAATGAGATTGTAATTTACCAGACAATTTGCCAAACAATTTTTGGTGGAATATCATTCAAAACAAACTAACTCATTTAGCAGCTGATTATGATGAGTATTTAAAATGTGTCTCGGCTAAGTGTGAGTGAAACCGAGTAAAGGGTTCAATCTTTTGCATGAGAGAAGCGCCAGGTGTAGCTGAAATGATGGAAATTTTAGGAAAAGATAGTATAATCGCTAAATTTCGTATCAAAAATAAAAAGAAATAAATAAGTAATCCCTATTTTACAATAATTACATTCGTATTTAGGTAATGAATTCACATGTACTTAAAAATTAATATTTTAAAACTATTTTTTTTTATATGTATGAAAATTTTCCTTGGTTTTTTCCAACAGTCTTCAATTCTTTCAATTACGGCAATTAGATTCATACTCATAATTTTCATTTACGATTTACAGCTAAAAGTTAAGATTTTCCACTTATTTTGCTATAGCTATATTATAACACATGAATTAAAAAATATTTAATTTATATGATTTAAAATTATTTAACTGAAATCTCTATCTGGAAACACCATTGGTGCAAGCATAGACCAACCGTAAAGTCCTAAACACAACCAGCTGGACACAATTTTCACCCACATTGAAGCCTCGTTAGAATTCATTGTTTCCAATGTAGAATTTGGCCTTAAATGCAAAATAGATTTTTTTATAAATTTGTGATCTGTATATTCATATATGCAGGATTTATATTATCTACTTACTTATACCAATTGGTAAGCGTCATCATCACATAGAGGGTGGCAGTTGCAAATACAATATGGAAAAGAGACCACGAATAAGCGATAGTAGTTTCTTCGTTATCCCAAACTTTATGTCCATCTCCTTTATTTGGTTTTCCAGATATGTCTTCTAACGGTTCTGTTAAAACTGAATTTGAGTAAAACAGGAAAAGAAAGAAACACAACATACTCCAGTTTTATCATAAATTTGGTTAATGTTCGTCTACCCTTTCTACATTTCTATTTTTTTCTTCCTTAATAACATATTAAATATTTATGAACATAAAGAAATTGGAATTGCAAGCAAATGACAATCATTCAAGGGTTTTCTACACAATAACCAAAAAACGAAAAGCTTGAGTAATTCCTAATTTTATTTTAAAACACTTACCTTGATTCTCGGGATCTGGTCTGGAAATCGATGCAACTTTAGATGCTGAACGCAATGATGAATAAAGTACACATAGCATCCAAATAACTAAACCTATAATGCTAGTAGTATCAAATGTGACTTTATTTCGAGAATTAGTAAAGTTCAAGAAGCCCGGATTACATTCGGTATCTGAAATAGAATATTGATGTTATCAACGGATTTTGATTAGCCAATTAGGCTTATTAACCGATAACAATTACCTGGATTATTGGCAACAGCTGACCAAGTCAAATATACAGTATATGCAGTTACTAATGACGATTGTAACAGACCTGACCGCGGAAACACTTCTTGTACTGCCGGCAAAACAGAAATAATCGAAACGATTACACATAATATCAAATTAATTGAGATAAAGAATTTCGTTAATCCACATCCGCTACCAGTGGTGTAACGAATGAATAAGAATACGACACCAGTTAACGCAACAGCAAATAATACTGCTGTAGCAGACAATAAAGCACAATACCAGCTTTTTGATTCGGTTTGTTCATAATTACTGACCCAAGTATCAGCCCAATTATGAGCGAAATCAACAATGTATACCAGCTGCACTAAAATAAATGCTAAACCACCAATTAATCCAATCCACATCCATGCTATACCGAATGATCCAGCGGGTATGAAAAATGCACCAATAGTAATTCCGATCACAATCAAGAATTTTATACCCCAGAATCCATTTTGAATCGGTGCTCTATGGTCATGAGAGTTCTTGACCCCAATCATCATAATCGCCATAAGAGCGAAGAAACAAACAAGCGCAAAGCAAATGCGATAGACGGCTAGATATCTAAAAACGAAAATAGTTCATAAATTCTCTGATTACATTTTATTAGAAAAACTTTGAAGATCTCACCCAACAGCCGATTGGCAATCAATAGTGGTAATTAATGCAGATGCTGCGGATGTTGAATTAGTACAAAATGGTACTTTTCGTAATACATCTTGAAGACCAGGTGCCAACATTATGGCACTGACGATTGCACCCATTAGAAGCATTACTGCGTACATTAATCGACTGGAAGTAGAATTCTTACATGATGGGCAGGCTGCACAACACAAAGAACAAGCTGTACCTGTGCAACAGCAAGCCAACTATATCAACGATAAAAAATTCTTAAAATTCAACTTTTCGATGATATGTAAAAACAGGTAGACAATAGATAAAACAGTCCTTTGTTCTCATCGTACTGAATAATCTATTGGTCGATTCAAGAAAAATCGTTGATTTTACCTGCGCTGCTGAACAAAGGCCAAGAACTGCTCCCATTCTTGATGAATTTCTTCTTTCTTTCTTTTTTTATTTTGATTACAACTCACTATTCTGGCCACTATTCTTGATGATTTTCAACCAAATTACTATAACTACCGGATTTGTGAAAATTTTAATTTATTTGTTGGAAAATGATTCAAAACAAACAATTGTGAGCAGCTGATTATAAAAGTTATAAATAAAAGTTCCCCAGTCCAGCAAGTAACGAATATTTGTTTACTTTCTATTTTTGGTACAATTGGACGACTTAAAGTTAAAATGTTCTCAATATAATTATTAGTTGTACATTTTAAAAGTAAATTGAGTTTGCAATAAGGTAGAATGTACTCCAATTGGTTATCTATATAGTACATAGAACCCTTTTACCGAAATTAGAAATTTTCATAGAAATTGATAGGATTTTAATAAATAAATAAGAAAAAGACAAACTTACCGTGATAGATTAATAATTTTAGATGAAAATAAGAGATTATTAACTAAAGAACAGAGTTCTAATAGCATATAGACTGTGGACAAACAACCGAATCTCTTTCACGTCATCAAAATGATACACAGTGTCTTCATAATAAATTCGAGTGGGTAAGTGTTATGGTCCATATTGTAATCCAATGGCCATCTAATCAAGTGTATTCCATTCCTTTCAGCGATGTTTTTCTAGAGAAACATTGGAGAAGTGTGGTTTCCCGCTCAGTCTGTGATTACTTCCTTGACGCTCAGAGGGCGAATCCCAACGTGAGTGTCCTTATCAATTCTTCAAGTTAACATGAACTAATTAATTAGCTTTATTGTAGGACGTTCCACCAGTGATTCCAACACCCCATTTTTATTTAATTTCGGTACAGCGAGGTGGTGTCTCTTTTGTAGCGGCATGTAAACAAGAAGTGCCACCATTATTTGTGATAGAGTTCCTTCATCGAGTGGCTGATACATTTGAGGACTATTTTTCTGATTGTAACGAGAATATAATCAAAGAGAATTATGTCGTCGTATATGAACTCCTTGACGAGATGTTGGACAATGGTTTTCCATTGGCTACGGAAAGTAACATTTTGAAAGAGCTTATTAAACCACCGAATATATTGCGAACAATTGCTAACTCTGTCACTGGTAAATCAAAGTAAGTGTTTGGAATATTCCATATCAATTACCGATAGTAATTAGACGATCTTTCATTGTAGCATGAGCAATGTTTTGCCTTCCGGTCAGTTATCATCAATTCCATGGCGCCGAAGTGGAGTCAAATATACAAATAATGAAGCTTATTTCGATGTAATTGAAGAAGTCGATGCTATTATTGATAAAAATGGTCAAACTGTGTTTGCTGAGATTCAAGGATATGTAACTAAAACCATCGATTCATATCTTTTGTTTATCCTCATTGTTTCATTACTTGCAGATTGACTGCTGTATCAAACTATCTGGAATGCCGGACTTAACACTATCGTTTATGAATCCACGTCTCTTTGACGATGTATCATTCCATCCATGCGTTAGGTTTAAGCGTTGGGAGGTAAACATTTATTGGAATTTACAATCAATATTTAACAAATGAGTTATTTATCATCTGGTTTACTTTTTAGTCTGAGAGAATGTTATCATTCGTTCCACCGGACGGAAACTTTCGTCTAATGTCTTATCATATTGGTTCACAGAGCGTAGTTGGAATACCAATTTATATTCGACATAGTTTGTCATTAAAGACTGGTGAGCAGGGTCGTTTGGATATTACAGTTGGTCCACGAACAACATTGGGTCGTGTATTGGAAGGTATTTACTATTGTGATGCATTTTGAGAAACCATCAGTTTAATTAAAACTCTGTTACAGGTGTAAAACTAGAAATTTGCATGCCAAAAAGCGTAGTTAATTGTATTTTAACTGCAAACCAAGGCAAATACACATTTGATCCGGTCACTAAAACATTACAATGGGATGTGGGCAAGGTGGATGTAACCAAACTACCCAACATTCGTGGAACGGTAATTTTTAATAAATATTTAGTGCTATGTTATAAATGATTTATTTTACATTAATGTCTGTATGATCTTGGATTTGTGTTGTAGGTCACAGTTGCAGCTGGAACTGCTTCATTGGAATCAAATCCATCAATAAATGTGCAATTTACAATCACACAGTTGGCTGTGTCTGGTCTTAAAGTAAACCGGCTAGATATGTATGGTGAAAAATATAAACCATTCAAAGGTGTTAAATATGTAACGAAGGCTGGCAAATTCCAAATTCGTATGTAAATTAAAATAATTAAAATGAAGAGAAAAACATAAATAGCAGTTGATTTATCATCGTTACCGTGCAATCATATCAAATAATTCCCATTCTATTGATATATAACATACACAATCTCTCACCGTTGAGAATACAATTTACTATAACATTAAGATGCAAGTAAGTATTCATTTAAGATCATATTAAAATACATGGCTGGTATACCTGACCACGATTAAATAATAAAACTTTGTTGTTTAATTGGACGGTGAGCAACAGTTTTATTTCAACTCTTATATGATTATAATATACTTTGTTATTGTCAAAGATACTTACGAATTTGTTTTTTTTTTAATATTAATAATTCAGTTCAAGGATTACAACAATATTATAATTTCTTAATAAATATTTTATAGAAATGTTTTTGTATGCTATATGAGCATAAAAAAAATATTATTGAATTCATATAAGATATAATGTGTAAAGGGATAAACATGTTGCATCGATTGGAATTATTTAAATGCATTTTCTGTGTAAACATTTACTGAATCTATGTTCAATTTGCAGTTTTTATCTCATTGATTTATTGAAAATGCAAAATTGAAATCATTTGATCACGATTTTATTATAAGCATGATGCAGTCAATTTGAATTGAATACGATGTATGGATTTGAATACAAATGGTCTGCATCTAAGAATAGAATTTAACTGTTACAGCATTACAAGAATTGAACCTTATTGAATCCATCGGGAACTTAGAACGCCAACAGATAGAGCCACAGATGAATCAGAATAAGTTTGAAGGAAACCAGGTGAGTTATCATTCTACGGGGGAATTGAATCATTTCATTTGCACGAGAGTTATAAATACCAGAACTTTAATACTCTTTGCAGCATTTTATATTTTAATTACATTCCTCTTACAGGTGTAAATTGAACCCTAAAATAGTACATTAATATCACAGTTGAATCACAATGTGTTTTAAAATAATTCCCAACCGTATCAAGTTCATTCAGTGAAGAGTGAACAACACTAAGTTCAATTGCGAACACAAAAATTCATCAAGAAGGGGCCAATATAATAATGAATTTTTATTATATAAAATATTAAGTATTACCATATCATTTCAGGTACAGGTAAAATGATTTTTCGTGAAACAACAGAATGGAACACAAAAAGAAAGATTGAACCAAAAAAAAAAAAAGCAACACCGAATTGAAAATAACTTAAAATGAAAACAGGTTTCATGATTTTATAAGCGCTTTGGAATGCTTTATGCAAAGTGGTTAAATATTATAATGGTACATTTTCTTCTTCATTATATTATTATTTCAGTTTATCGTTTCAAGACATGTTAAAAGAAAACAGAGAGCTTAAATGCAATTCATCACCGATGGAAAATAAAATAAAGAATCTATAAACTGAAGAGACAAAACAGAGAACTATACACGATATTAAAAAAAGGAACAACAACAACACTAAAAACATATCGAAAAGAAAAATTTGTATGAAGATCATGAGAACTTTTAGATCAAATGGTTCAAAGATGTTAGGATGGTTTCATACCATCCACGATTGCAATATTTAATTTTTTTTTCAGCGGAATGAAAGAAGTCAAAATGAAAATTAAAGTTGAAAAACGGTTTTAGCCGTTCATGTTGCATAGTGAGTCAATCACTATCAATGTTCGTGTATGATGCTGTCAATAAATGAACATAACGAAGAATTACTGTGCGAGTTCTTCGGTGGAAAAAAAAAGAGAGAAGATTTCAATGAGTCCAAGATAGAACGACGAACCGACAGCAAATATTGTATAGAAAGAAGATTGGACTTTAACATCCGAAACAGCTAAAGATATATGAAGCTCTGAACCACAGCCATTAGAGTGAAAGAGAAGATCAGAATGATGAGATCGATCAGTGTTCTACTCTGGTTCTTGCCAAATGGTAAGTTTTGGTCTCTACTTCTTATTCGTGTAACACGGGTGGTTGGTTTATACTCCCGCCATATCTCTTTTCTCTGTTTCTTATGTTTTATTTTTCTTTATTATATTGCTACATATCTTAATGTAGTACCTACACCAAATACCACACGAATGGAAAATTGGAATGAAATCAAACATACAAAGAAATTCATTCGATGGACGTGGTAGAGTCTTTCCCAAACAAAAACTATAGCCAATGTTGGTGTCCCTTTTTATTATATCGATTCTAGAATATTTGTTTCATCGTTCTTAACGGCTGATGTATTTAGAAATAAAACAACGAAATAAACGAATGATGATGATGATGATTTCCTATCTCATCATATTGTTGCGTTTCTTCACACACCTTTAGGAATATAAGCACTACGGTGTTGATCAACAACGTAAGCTATGAAAGAATTTAAAGAGCCTCCAATGTACAAATAATAGTCTTTTGTGTGCATAACCATAGAATATATACATTTATTTATTATTTTGAGATCGTTTGTTCTATTGGTATTATACAGATAATTTTTCCTGTATGTTTTTTACAGGTAAAAATGTTAACATTTCATTTGGTTACGTAGTTTATACTCAACATCTCTTTCACTCATTTCACTTCAGCTAAAAAACAGATCGTTTATAATACTCTATTATAAATTCCTTTTTGTATTCTTTACTTTTTTTTTTACCATCTAAATTAATTTTTCATTTTATTTTATGTGAGCACACACACCAAGACTCATTATTCGTTGGATGATTTTGTAAGAATTAAGTGAAAAACCAAAAATAAAAAATAAGACAACAAAACTATTGAAGCTTATTTCTCATTCGCCTCAAATTACATAGAACATTAAACATCTTTAAATGGACGTTATGCACATTATTATGTCTGAGTTGTATTTTAACATTTTGTACACTCACTTGGCCAGAGTTCTGGGAATTGATTCAAGCAATATGGTGGATTTTGTTGTGGACACACCGAATAGACATAATACAAACTGACCAGCCGTTTATTTAATATTTTTGATGTAAAAAAAATTGATCGTACATGAAATGCAGCATAACACCAAACAATGAATTTCGGAAAGTAAAAAAACCAAATCGATCGATGGAATTCAGGAAAACATTGCACTGTTCCTTAATCATAGGTGGATCAGTGTACCTTGTGTAGTGTTTATCGCCTCCACCATTGCTCCACCGAAAAAAAATTAAAAGAAAATATATAATCTCAAAGAGAGAGAGAATAAATCCAATGACATTAACTGCCATGTTAGCCACAACATATTTTAAATGGCATAAATAACAAAACAGAAAAAAAAAATCAACTTTAAAAGAATTATTTCTTGTTTCATTTTTAGCCACCAAATGGATAATAAGAAATCAAGTATAAGTTGAAAACAAAAAGATCAATGGATATGCAGAAGAGATTGGTTCACATAAACCAGCATTTATTAATGGAACACTGGTAAAAGAGAGTGGTAATATTCAAAGAGTCATGAATATATTGGATTTCAATCTGTTGGGTTTGTATTTTTAGCAGCCGCAATAGATCGAAACTGCTTAAACCATAAACCATTTTATGTGCATAAAATAAAACAAAAAAAAAAAAACATATCGAACTTATAGTTGCATATAATTTTGTGTATTTTTTTGTTCACTCTGTTGTCTTCTTAGGTCTCTTAGTTTGATGGTTTTTGTTGTTTCATCTTATTTTCGGTTTAGACAAGAGAGAGAGATAGGAATGGGATAACCAATGGGGTCTATATTATCGACAAGGGTAATGGAATAAACCGAATAATGGTACGCTTCTTTTACAAATAATAAAAGACCAGATTTGAGACAACCGAGGTAAACCATATTTTAATCTTTTATAGATATTAACTCTGTCTTTAGATGCTTTTTTATGCACTCTCGTAGTGCATTTGAAACAAAAATAAAAAAAAAACCAATCGCAAAATGTTAAAGGAATTGAACATTTCACATTGAATATGGCGAATATATGAAGACGAATAAAACGATTCAAATGAGGGAATTTCACACAACCAGGAATGCAGTTGTAAAACTAAAAAAAAAAAAAAAATTAATGAACAAACCATTTGACTTTTCTGTCGAAAGAAAGATGCCCAGAAAGTTTATTACACAGTGTTAACTCTGTGACTTCAACCATTTGCTTAACATGGGTGTACAATGCAATAAGAAGAATTAAGCCTTAATGTTAAGGGCTTAAGTCCAAATGAATTATATGGAATATGAATTTTAGTTTATGTTAATACATTTGTTTTCCCTGTTGTTATTTCAGAAAGAGAATAAGAATTATGTAAATGTGAGCTGGGCAAAAGCAACAGGTAGTAACAAAATTGGTAACCATTGTGAATGTAACAATAGAAGAGTCACTGTAAAGGAGTTCACATACTGTGGGAAAAATTCAACTGCATTTTCAGTCCATTATTTAATTATAACAATAATAAATCGAGTTTGATACACTCAAACAGTGAAGAATCACAATTGGATTTCAGGTGATAAATAATATTTTTAAGAATTGTTAATTATCATTTTCAGGTATATCCATATGGCATTATTGAATTATCTACCAGTGTAATGTGCTACTCCAATTACGCCAAATGTCTGAACACAATCTAAAGACGAAATGGTGATACAACATCATCATCATCATCGTGATGAATACGGTTGCTGGGGTACTTCATAAAAGTCATTTAACTCGTTCAAAAAAATAAAATTGTTACATTCTTGAACCGAAACAGGCAATAAGCGTTCAGATACTAAACAACCATTGAATTTAACTTGAATCACCGAACAGATTAATATCCCACAATACAGAATTATACGAAGTTTGATTCTGTTTTAATAAAACGAGACATGAAGAGTTTATTTTTTTTTCTTTTAATTTTGTTAAAAACTGAAGTTCTTAACATTTTCTGGTAAAATAAACCGAAATAACTATACAGATTATAACCAGCATGATGTGTAACTTGGTAAGTTGTCCATACACAATAAAATATATATGAGAACTTGAAATGATTCTCTCTTATTCCATAAGTTTATACATAATTATATTCATTCATATGATTTTTTCAGAAAAAAAGTATTGTGAATCCAAGAAAAAGCTTTCAATTATTTTATTTCTGTTCTCATTCGTAGTTTTATTAAGAAAACTTATGAGCTGGTCGCTTAATAATTTCGTGTGGCAACAGTCTGTGTTCAAATAGAGGGTACAACGGCAGCAAAATCACCGTATTAAAATACCATAATGATTAATGAATACCACTTGGGTTGTAATTAATGCTGAAACAATTGTGGTACACGTTGTTTGGTTAAAGGGCCTATGAAAAATAGTAAAAGAGTGGAACATTCCAAACCCGATGAATCACGATGATGTTGGACCCAAAGTTTTGTGGTATCCACAGTGTCGCCCACGTATTGTATCAAGAGATGGTATATGTTACCAGTTCGCTGTTTGAGATCTAATCTTTTATTGTAATGCTAAGCTACGGATGATTCAAAATTGGCTTCGTTTAGTTGAAAAGCTTCTTTATTGAATCAACAGGACAGGTAAAATTCCGCTAATCTTCATTGGTGTTTTATGATATTCGATTGCTTGGTTTGCCTCAGATACAAAAGCAACAGACATCACCATCGATAGTTGGCTATTAAATTAACCAGAGATTGTTTGACGATGATGATCTCTTTGCTCCATCGGACATTATGTTGGGCTCCATACCGAAGTCAAATGGCATCATAAACGCACAGCAACCGTATTGAATCGCATTCGTGCTTCTATCGGTTTATTGACCTCTATATTTTTTTAAGTGTTTCGTTAAGATTTCTTTATTTCGGTTTATTCGTTTGTTATCGGTGTTTCTAATTGGAATGGTGAATGGATGAGTTATACCAGAGCCTATAAAGGTGTGTCATTTTAATCAGAAATTGTTATTTTGGATGCTCATTATCTTAAGATATATTAGTCAAAATGGGACATTCTGATTCATACGGAATGATACTTTTTGATGGGATATTGATGCGTTACCTTGGCCAACAGATAAGACATTATCTTAATGCAGTCAATGATAATACGTAGGAAATACGTATTATGATAACAACTGGACTTATAATTGATATCTTCTTACCAAGTAGAAACAAAGAATTTGATTTACGTTAAATTCAATAATCAGCTGTAGTCGATTATTTCAAGGTAATTATGTCATGTGCATACTGAGTTTACATAATTATGTGTAAATGCCAAGAAAAAAATCCACGCCAAAGAAACACTTAATTGTTTTGATTTTCAATTAGAATTGGGTTAATAATTACTTCCTAATTATTAGAGATCAGTAGATGACTGTTTTATATTAATGGTCATATGGCGTTAAATGATTTGACCACATAAATTAGTTGAAATAATTATCACCTGTTGAATACCATTCATACCTGTTGAGTTACCGACTATTTTTGGCATCTTAATTTGATTGCGATCTGGTTTATAGCTACACGAGAGTCTTATAATTCAAGATAAATTAACTGTAAAGGAAAAGTAAAAATTATTTCGCCGGCAATTGATTATATACTGAAGTGGTTTATAGTAAAAAATAAATGTTTTTATTATTTTAACAATTTTTATTTGTGATTATTTGATGGGTTTTAATAAATAATTGTCAAGTAATTAAGTAGCGTATTGATTAAATATTTAGTTAAAATTGAATTGTATTGACTGTCGGTTGATTCAGTAGTACAATTGGTTATCTAATCATTGGAATTTATTGCAAACAACTAAATTACAATTGATATACGACTAATGTATTGAATCCATTCATGAATTTCAGACTATTCTATTCTATAGAACAGAATGAGTTTTACAAATTCATTTGTTAATTGAATTGAACTATTGACCGAATTATGGATGTATATGAATTGTGATTTAAATCAATCATTGTGTGAGGGTGCTGTCAGATTTGGTTCAATGTGAGCTTCAATTTATTCACCTTGGCTTCTGTTTATCATAATCAATTGGTAGTTTACACTGATGATTTATTATATGCAGTCAAATTATCAATTTGATGGTAATGTAATGAGACATTCCGTGTATCATCTTAACACCACCATTATAAAGAACATGTGTATCAGGTGTAAAATTACAAATCCATTAAAACCTTCAGTTTTGTTAATACCATATTTAGCTTATAAATCTTCTCAATTAAAATATACATGCAATACAGTAAAAATTAATGAATTTAACTGAATGTTAGACAAACTGATTGAATGAACAGAAACTAAGTAAATAAGAAAACTAGTTAATTCATAGTGAATTGTATATAAAGACTCGTACAATTTGCCGGTTTCAAATCAAATTACATATTGAATAATAATTTGCATTTTTATTTCAATGTTTAATTGCCCATTGTCGAGGTGTTCGTTTAATTATTGTCTATGGATATAATTCGTAACGTTACATAAAATACAATCATATTCACAATACATTAAAAGGTCATATTACTTATGGATATTAATTGTTTTCGTTGTGTTCAATTTAAAACGGTTTATCTATCAACTAAAACCAATAAAAGAATTGATGAGAAAACATATTCAATGCTAATGACGGGATGTTTTTCATGAATGATTTAAATCAAATTAATAATTATTCTAACAAATGAGTTGCATATTTATGATAAAAGAAATAGATGTAGGGAATCAAAATAAATTGGAATATTTTGCATCATACTAATTGCATTTAATGATATTTTGACGACAATATTTCTGATATAACCGTTGGTTGGTAGCTATTTTCAAATCAATCTCATTACAGTTTTTGATAAATGGAGATTTTGTCAATGGGGATACGGGATACCGTTGTTGAACAATGTTTGAATTGTGTTATTTCCAATTGTTACTCATTTGATATCAACTTCCTTAGTCTCAATGCCGGTGCAATGCATATATGATTGAAGAATTTACACATTCCGGTGAGTCAGGTGAGTATTGCTGAAATTTTCATCTAAACACTAATACTTTTTTGGTCAAATGATTAATGAAAAACTAAATTTTAATTTTATTTATCGCTTCATTTTATTCAATCATAAATTGTGTTCAATTTTTCTTCATTTTTTTCTTCGTTATTCTATCTACTTGAAGACATTGTAATACAATTTTTATTATAATTATTGTGTCACTTATATCATATATCGTTATTTTCATTAAAATTACAATTAAACAATTGCAATGTATTTTGAATATTTACGATTTTTGTTTTAAAATCTTATCGTTTTTTATTTTAAATTTTTCTTCATCTGTAAAATCGTAAAAGGATTTTTCTTTTTTTTTTTTTTATCTTATCTAATTTAATTGTTGTTTTTCTTAATAAAAAATTTAGTTTACTTATATTGTATGTTTATGTATAAAAAATAAAATAAATTTTTAATTATTTTTTATAAAATCAAATAATTGATTGTATTTTTATTCTCATTTAATTTATAAACTAACGAGGGGAAATAAAGACAAAAGTAGAAATGTGTTTTGCTTAATTAATGTTGATATTGTTTGATAGTAAAACTTTTAAGTTTTAAATTATTATCGTTATGTAGCAAGTTGTAGTCATCTAAATGGGGATGTTTTCACAATGGAAATTACTGATTATTGAAAGAGAGCATTACTCAAGCAACTTTCATTTATTTCTTTCTCATTTTTCATTTAAATCTTACAATTTACTATAGAAAATTGATGTTATTCTTTTCACATGTTGATAATAATTTTTATCTTATAATTTTCTTTATTTATTTTCATTTCCTCTGTATTTTTTTTTTGCTTACTTGCTATAAGCTATGATCACAATCAATGTTACAAACTTAACTGATAGATGAAAAATTTCGTTTCATTATTTAATTATAATTTTTTTTTTTGTATTTTTGTTTATAAATTTTATAAATATTTTCTAAGAACTATTCTTACAAGTTATGGAAAAAGTAAAAATTATATGAAAAATTTAACACACAATATCATGAAAGTGTTGTGTTGATTTAAAGGTTTTGTTGATGCTACCGAAAGTTGTGAAGTACAAGAATGGCAATTGTTTTAGTTGAGCCATATAATTGATCAATTGATTACTAATTTATTTCACTTGATTTATATGAGTAATGTTCAATTACTGTACAAGTAACTCACATCTGATATTAACATGAGATACTTACAGTAACACTAAACATTTCTTATGAAATTTTAATATTTATTAATTCAGTAGAACTTCTGAACACTTCTTGATGCTACTCGAACACAATACTGATATTTATTATAAAAAAGAAACATAAAAAAAAAAAATAAAATTAAAATTTCTAATAAATGTTGAATCATGTGAAACAAAACTTGTAATCTGATATCAATTATGTTGCCATCTATTTAGTTTCCGTAACATAATTCATTTATTGTTTTAATAAAACTTAAATGTTAGACTAAATTTGCAAATTTAAATTCATTATTATATTCAAATCAGATGTATTTCAATTAATTATTGTCTGTTGTTGTAATTTAATTCGTGTGTCGTTGTTGTTTTTTGTCCATGAGTACCCTATCGCTAGTTATAAATGACAATAAACCATTATTATATAAAAAAAAAATTCAGATCAAAATTACATTTCAACTAACTAAGAATTAATGCTTATACTCAAAAAATTACATAAAAAAAAACTGAAAAGAAATAATTCTTTTCTTGTATTTTCTGTTAAATAAAATTTAATTGTTTCTTGTTTTGTTTCTCATTTTAGAAGTCCATCAATTGAGGATTATCGAAAAATTTATCTTCATTCATCAGTTAATTATAAAACAATTTTGTGTTTTTGAATAAATTTTCTTTTATGATTTTTTCGTTTTTATTTTAAAATCGATAAATTAATAATGGAATGCATTAGTTGCTTACAGAGTCTTTCTTATAAACTACATGGCAGGCTAATTTCATTCAATTTTTTTTTTTGTTTGTTTTTCATTATAAGTCTAATCAGAAGGAGAGATTCATTAGAATAAAAAAAAAATTAAAATTGTAAATTACTATGAATTATGATATGAATCAACATACAAGTTTATATGCTATTTGATTGTGCGTTAAAATTCTACATATCATTTAATGGTTAAAATCAGATAATTCAAAACGTTGATGGTAGTTTTGGTGACAATATCATTTTAGGAATTAGTGTCTTATATTGCACCTGAATCGTTTAAGCAAACAAAATTTTACATTTACTTATAATAAATGAAAATAATAAAAATTAAAATAAACTAAAAACTAAATCATTGACCATCACTTTTAATATTCTAATTAGGTAGTGATGGCATTGCAACGAGCTGCATTTTTTTATATTTATCAATTTTTTTATTACTTTTACCATTTGATATGTAAATTGATACATGGTTGTATTGTTGATACGGTGGAATTATAAAAAATAAAGAAATAACAACATAAAGAACTAATTATTGTTTAAACGTCGCTATCTATTTTGTTGCTTTTCTTATCATTTTTTTTGTTATATGGAAATGAAATATTTGATAATCGACACATTTTTCAATGTTATTCGCAATTGATAAGGTAAATAGAAGCGAAAAAAAAAATTTAGAAAAAAAATTCTTTACTTCGATGGAACTGTATAATATCCGTTTTCTTAGCGGTACAAAGTCATATGATTAATTCATTTTAATTGATATGATCTTAGTGAGATTCATTTAGAATGTTCTTATACCATAGTTCACTTGAGTTTGGCCTTAATAATTCTAATCATAGTTAATTGGACATCAGTTCCATGATCATCTGTTTTGGCACTTAAATATTTCATCGTGGATCTTTACTAAAGAAAATAATTAATTCTTTTTTTTTAATTTAAAAAAAGAGAATAAAACAAACAAAAAATGTTTTGATTAAAACGATGGTAGCAAAAAAAAAAAATAAAATAAAAAATTTCAGTCTCAATTTTCTAATCCACGTGATCAGACGACATGAACCGTACACCTTCATTACGTTTAAATGGGCTCAGCACTTATATTCATTTAATATTGTCCAGTAAGAGTCTATTAAGGCCACCCCAAATGATTCTATGTTCGACATTATACATTCCATATACGAATTGATTCCATTAATGATTAATCTCATCTCCATTAGCTGTTCATAGTTCTTACTATAGCGGTACATTCTTGATAGTAACAATTTCTTGTTCATAACCGTTAGAAATTCACATTTGAATAATCTTATGCTGTTTTTCATACGTTCTTTTCTCTATTAATTTTTCTGTTTTGTTTTTCTTGTATACAAGACACAGTATAAAAGAATTTCTCTGATTACAAATGATTTTGTTTTTTTAATGAAAAATTATTGATAAACTTTGAAGAAAATTTTTCGAAATCACTGTTTCACTAAATTACTTATTTGTTGTTACATCTTCTTTTGTTTTAGTTAATTATTTAATAAAAAAAAAAAAACAAACCGTCAATTGCTTCTTTTTTTTCTTGTTTCATAAAAAAAGAAATGTTTTAAACATCTGTCTTTATGCTATCATGAGCCAAATCACTAATTATTTCTTTATATATAAGTGGATCAATATTCTTTCCTAATTGATATAGTATAAACCAATCACCAATTTGACATCTATTTGCGATAGCCTCAACATCTTGATGATCTGATAATCGGGAACGGGCACGTAATAAATATAATCGTACCTTTTTACCCATCACAACAACAACACGATATATAATTGATATACCTGATAGAATGCTCAATATTATAAACCAAAACCATAAAAATACATAAATTTTTTCATTCACAATATTCAATGGTAGCACACATAAACCATCGAATTTTTGCACACTTCCTGATGGACCATATTTATGGAATGTACACTTTGTCACTTTTGGGAATACACGTGACATTGGATCAATACGCTGTTCTTGTTCCATTTCTGTAAAACGTACCACATCACTACCATATGTTGAGAATTCACCATCCAAAAAGTAATCCATAAAGAATATCTGGGCAACAACATTGATAAAATTCAATGCTTCACAGATAAAGAACCGGAACGCATAAAAATTATGACGATTTATATTGTCACGGAAGTACTCAACGAGAATACCTTTACGATCCTTTTTACAATCCTCGGATACGATCGGACAATTAAGATCCATAACAAGCATTTTAATACGGCCACCTTCCCATGTTTTCCATAAATATCGTGGCACATAAAATAGTATCGCCTGGAAGAATAATACGAAACAGACCCACTGATAGTATTTGTGATATTTGACTTCATCTTCACCATCCACATGACTGGATACGCCCGGCTGTACAACATCCTTACCGGTGATACCCGTCAAACGGTTCGGTATCGTAAATGTACTATAAATCCAACAATATGTATCCATTACATTTAGTGGTATTTCATCAACAATACAATCAATTGGATCACCAATATATTGTCTAGATGTGACCAGCAATGAGAATGCGATCAATATAATCACTGTTCCTTTATAGTGTAATCGAAATATGTTGTTATCAATGCATACAGCATCTAATTTTAGGAGGCCCTTAACGGACCCGAATACATCAAACATTTTTCTGGTCTTTCTCGCTTACTTTCACACACAAAACCTCTGGAAACGGAAAGAAAAATGAAAAAGATAAAAAAATCATTTTTTTTTTTGGTTTAAAAACTCAGAGATTATAAAGACAACGGAATGGAAATAAACTACTGTCAAACAAACGTTATATTGTTAACAAATAATCAATCAGTTGAATTACAATTCGTTTTCATTTCTGTATTTTGGGAACCAAATATTTCAATAAGAAAAATATTGAAATTAATATCAAATGTGAAATTCAATTTAAATTAAAACAAGAAAAAAATTAAATTCAAAACAAAACAAAAAAAAATGAAATTCTTTGATTCTTTCAGAAGAAGTTAAAATCCGAGATACCGAACTCTGTTTCCCGATAAAAATGCCAAGCGCTTTGGTTCCCATTATATGAAATTCTCTTTCTTTTTTTTTCTGTGTGTAAATGAAACCATGTTTATTATAACTGAAGAGAAATAAAACACACTCACTGGTAACAATCGAACCAACAAAAATAAAATGAAATACTTTACTTGTATTTATGCTACGAGCATAAGATACAATTTTATTAACGAAAAAAATAAAAAAAAAACTAATTTTTATTGAATTTAACTTCACTTGATTTCTGTTATTACAAATTTTTCATTAATTTTCTAGTTTCTTGACTTAAAGTTTCACTTACAATTACTTTAAAAATGTGTATTCCATCAATTGAGTAATCCGAGGTGCTTCGGTTTAGTTAATGATGCGTTTTTCCTCTAATTTGTTTAATCCAAATTGTCTTTTAATTCTTTCTTTTTTGAATAAACTTCAAAATATTTAAAAAATAAATTCCAAATTTATTGAATCAAATACACTGCTCTGGATACGTTTTATTTAAATTAATTTCGTTTATTTCAGTTCAATAATTCGTATTTAGATATTTTAGGTTTTAATTTTTTTGTTTTAACAAAAAAATGCACCTTTGGGCTTCTTTACAGTCCACAGGGCCTTATAATTCACTGCGATAACTAAACACCCGATCTGATCTGTTCGTTATACAACTACTGACTAAACACATTTTACTTAAAAATTACTCAGTGGCTTCGACTGTAATGGCGAGCTGATATACGTTGCCATTATTTGTTATTGTATATGGATGGAATTTTACACCATCACTATGATATTGACTGGAAGTTAAATTTCAGGTTTTCCACCGTATGTTTTTGTATTCAATTATTAATTCCAGACAACGAAAAACCCGATCAAAATGTTCAAGTTTTTCATTCAGTATTTTCGGTGTATTACATCGTTGCCACAACAACTCCTGGATTATTTGGATGCCATACACATTGATATGAGACCAGACCAACACACGATATGGGGTAACAATGTATGCGTTTTACTTCCAATTCCTAGCCGTCTCACGATTTTTATGCTGTTTTATGATTTTGGTATGTTTCATAATGAGTACACACAGTGAGTACAGTATGATGCCAACGGATTTTTCAATATGCTGGAAGAGAAGGCACCTAGTTAGAACAAAGAGTTTCGTAACTGTGTGCTGTTTAACTGCCTACTTTAGATTCGGCATCCAAGAACCTTTGGTCTGGGCTTAAAAACACAGATAATCATGATAATGAACCACTGCGCTATGGCTTTAACATACAAAGAACACGTATCACTTTAATTCGGGTGAATGTATTCAAAAGGCAAATACACATCGGGAAGACACCTCTAAATAGCTCAAGAAGCTTAGAGAGTGAACAACTAAGACGAGATTGTATGCAATACCCATAGAATGACATGAAGTTTATGTTTCAATCGTTGAATTTAAATGCCAGAGTGAACCAAGTTACCAGCATTTATGGTATCAATATGTTAGTTGAATGAAGCCATTAAATTCAATAATTAATTATTCTACTTTTATAATGAAACGAAATCAAAGATTCACTTTACCTTGGTATGCAACTGGTTTTAATTCAATTCACTTGAAATCTATAACAGAGAATAAGAATATTAGTCATTTTATAATTCACAAAAAAAATTGATTGAATGAACAATTCCATTCAGTTTCATTAATCAATTCCAATCATATGTTGGATACAAAGCGAATTGTAACTTCCTTTCTTGGCTATTTAGTTTATAAGATGAAATCTATCCCGTGCCGTTACGTAAATTACTACAAAAAATAAAAATTGTATTTATTCAATAGAATCACGATGTTAGAATTTTATAAATTCAATTGTTAAATGGAACAAAGGCTACAATATGAAAATTGCATTAATTATTGTTATGAATTGATGTTTCATAAGACTGATCAATTTATAAACGATAAATGGTTACGTTTTTAATGCAAAAATCAATTATATCTGGCAATATCCCTTGTATGTTTGAATTGTCTTGTTAAGAAAACAAAAAAAAAAAATTATAAATAAGAAAATGATGCAAAATACCATGGATTCCGTTGCGTAAAAGAATTACACTAAACATCTGGAATTGTTTTAGTGAAATTTTAATTGAGAAACAAAATACCTAGAGATTGTTTAGAATGAAGAACCATCTGCAGTTGTTGATGGTTCAATCTTATTTGTTCTAATAAAAATAGATTTCTTTTCGATATTGGTAATTCCATTTAAACCAAAACATAATTTTTTATTTTCCAAGAGACATTGTCCCCTTGGATATTCATTCTATTCCAGTCTATCAGAATGCATTTCTGTTGTTGCTGTTGTTATTTTCTATTACAATCCATAACGCCACAGTTTTACGCTGCCATTGAACCATTTCAATGTTTGGCTTAAATAAAATGAAAGTAAAATATTATAATATTTTTGTGGTTCGTGTTTGCTTACGACGGCATTTAAACGTTGTCTATTATCAGTCACCCAGCAGTTGTTATATATTTTTAGTATTTTTGGGAGGAAATTGTATACCATCATACTGACTTGGATAGAAAAAACTTCAATTTTTTTACGTAATGTGTTCTTGTTTGATTCAAATTACATGAATCAATATTCAAGATTCGATCTAGTGAACATGAAATTTCATCAATTGATTGTAATCAATCAATTGGTCGTTAGTAGTTTGATAAGAATACAGTTGTTGTCCATACCTGACCCTGACTGTATCATGAATTCTTAACAATTATGCCAATGAATTACTATAAAATCATTCGTTAATGAGAATAGAATGTAAACATGAGGTATTAATGAATTAATGAAAAGAATTTACCTTTTTAACGGTTGTGCAAATAAAATTGAATTCTCAATTATGACACAGTAGAACAACTGTAGTGGAATTTACAAAATTCATAATTAGTATGAGCCTAGGCTGGAATCACACAATTTCATTTCATATTTTGTTCATAGACATTATGTGACTCTTGATCTCTTCTTGTTGGCTTAAGTTACACACAACTGATCGTATGTTTGCTGATTACTCCAAATGTTAATAGACGGACATACCAAATAGAACGTACACCAACTGGAATACATTGAAAATAGATTAGAATTTTATATTTGATTGTCGCTCATATGTGAACTATATTTACATAGATTATCCGGAATAGAATTTGTATTTTTTTTTAAATGAGAAATGTATCTAGATATGATGACAGAAGAAAAAAGTGTTGAAACTCTATTTGATTTACCTGAGACCAGGTAATCAGGAAATTTTTATTTTTTTTTTTAAATTTAAATGAGAATACATTCCAACAGTGTTCAAATTAACTGAAGTTGAATAATTATAATTACATTAACACAGTGATTGTTCTTCAGTTTTTTATTTCTATTTTTATCAAGTACATCCCATTTAATCCGAGTAATTTATCTTTATGGTTACTGGAGCTTATTATCTCACCTTCAGTTGTTTTTAATTCATATTCAAAGAAAAGTATTTGTTTCTTTTGAAAACACTTATCATCAGTTCTGGAAGTTATGAGTGTTCAAATGATTGATATAAAAAAACCAAATTGATTCTAATTAATTTGATTGAATTCTTATCATTTCGATGACTATGAAAGGAAATTGAAGTGTTTCTTTCTGAACATTCAATAAGTTCTAAATTTAGTTGATTTTAAGTAATGAACATTGGACCATTACAAAAGAATGATGCAACCATTCAATCAGGTAATTTTGCTGGTCTTGAGATCACTGAAAATGGCGTTGAAATTTGCATAAGCAATTCCGTTTTTTTTTTTTCTGAAACTTTGAAACCAAAGAAAGAATAAGTAACTCACCATTTATGGTAACCGATTCACAACCTTACAGTGGTCAGGTAGAAATATTTGGTTGTCAACTTGATTCTCTCACCTTTTTTTGTGCAAACTTTCGGGTATTTTTTTTTAGCTTAAAAGTTATAATTCATAACAGGTCCATTTTGGATACATTATGTTTGATTGTACGTTATATAGTTTACCATTGAAACATACCAATGTCAAGAGCTCAGACAAAAGATTTTTATTCAAAAAAATCTAATTTGGTCGATGCTGTTTGTTTTTTGTTATTTTTTTTTTGTTTTGGGGTTAAGAACCCGATTTCCATATGGTCGACTATGAAAAATGTCTTAATCCAAATTGATGTTATTTCTAATCTAATTATTTCGTTGGCTAAAAATAGAAATAGTAGAAGTATTATTTCAATCATAATAGTAATGTTAACTGTACCTAATTTTAACTGAAATATTTTAGTTGTTTTTTGTATAAAAGCATTGGCCAGGAAATGAAAATTATCAACCGAAATGCACTGGGCCATGGAACTAAAATTTAATATTTGTTCATAATTATGATATCAATTTTTTCAAGTTTTTAATAGTTTTTGGTTTTTGTCAATAGATTCCATTCATATCATTTAATTACCTTCTACTATGTATCTACTACTGAATAGTTGAATGAATTATGATTTTTTGTTTTCTAACTAATTTATGACGAATGTTAGCATTAACATATCAATTTTTTATGTAAAAGAAAAGCCGACTCATTGTATCATGAATGAGTATACATTATAATAATATTTTGATGTCATATCAATTTCGTCATTTAGTAACACCATTAAAATATAATTAATTATTTCCGTAAAATGATTCAATTATTCTATTGTAAACTAGAGTGAAGATATACTATACGTCATAGTTACACATTTATTGTAAAACTTACAGGTTTTCAACATTTACAGAGTACAGTGCTCATTGTCTCTTCAATATTTTATCTTATAAATGAGCAAAGACGTTGACATTCATTGAGAAATAATTAATTTCTTTTAACAAATCTTGATTTTATAAATTGACTTCTGACTCTGTAGTTATTCATTGTCATTGTATCGTACATCTTAAAGAATTATGAGTAACTTATATGTGACTGCTTCACAACAATGTGTAATGAATTCAGTGACAGAATTACCAAGACTTGGTTACATTGACTATGTACATATCATTTATTCAAGACGGAATAATAAAAATATTAAAATCAATTGATATCACATTTTATCAGTAAACAAGATGAGATAGGAATGATTCTAGAAAATGAATGTTGTAATCATTTAGTCATTTGATGAAAATATATCATCATCATCATCAAGATAAAATGAAAACACTGAAGTCTAGATGATTTCTTAAGGAATAAAAGTCTTCTTGGTCAACATTTGAATTTGTGACACAAGCGCTTCAGTACAGATTTTATTTGTAATTTTATTAACAAATTTTATGTTGCTCATTGAAATGGATAGATTAATATTTATGCATTATTGCTTTGACTTTTACAAAATTATAAAATGCGGTTGCCGGCCACAAAATTTTATTCAATATCATCTGGTAACCACAATATGTTGAATTCTATGCAAATGTTTTTATTACATTATTCATAAATGTTGTAACTATAAAACAATGATTTAATAAAATCTTTATGTACTTTGATCACTCGCGATCACTGTAGATTTTGTTTACTCTTACTTTATTCAATGTAGTAATAAATCAACAAGAAACGTGTAGAGAATTTGTTTTTTTATCCAGCAAACACGTTAAGTTTGCAATTTGAAAAATAAAACTTTAATGGAAGTGGAACTGGAAATGCGTAAGATTGGAATTGTTTTATCAGCCAGATGATAATCAGCATCAATGTTTTGGCCTCCAAAATGTGGTACATTTGAAATTGTTTCATGAAATTCAATCTTTTGGTCGCCATAATCAGTCAGAATGTCTGAATATTCGTATGAACTAATTCTGATATACTCTGAAATATAAAAACATTCAGTGGAGTCTGGTATTTGTTTCTTGATTAAATAATTCATGCTTAACGAATTGAATTGGATATTACATTGAATTAAACGAACTACATTTTATTTAAAAAAAGCATAATTTCCGTTTGAATAACTAGTGTACACATTGATACGGTATTTGGTTGATTAACAAATTACGAAGATTATGAATTTTAATTGTAATTAATCGAAAATGGAGACCAAGAAATTGGTATTTATGGATCCATTGAACAAATCATAAAAGCTTTCGGTCAAAAGTTCAATGAAATTTCGATTAATTCAATTTTTAAAAAAAAACTTCATGTTGCCCTTATTTGGTATTAAAATAACATCGTTGCAGTTGCAGCCATGTAAAGTAAATTGTCAATTATCATTAAATGCATGTGAACAAAATAAATAAATTGAATTGATCGTCAAAGATCCTTATGTAATTAACCTGTCATTCTGAGTCTCAATAAGTCTAAAGTAAATTAAATATTACAGTTGCTCAGTTAGGTAATTATAAGTACATTAAAGTATGTCACCGATAAGTGCATCAATATTTGCAGTTGAACGAAATTATCTAATTTCACAACATTTATAACTGAATGATGAAAGACTGATATCAAACTACATGGATCGTCTCTAGTTCCATTAAAAGTTTCATCAATTTGGAGCAACACTCAATCAAATTAAATCGTAAAAAATTTCTAATCATTCATATTGATAAGAAGAAAACTGTCTTACAACCGTTCAGACATTAGAAATGCATTTATTTATTAATTTTTATTCTCTTGAAATCAAATTTTTGTTTTTTTTTTATCTTTCAAACGAAACAGTTACAATTTGGGTCGATGATATTTTCAAGTAACTACATAAAATATTGTTTGTTTCTTTACCGAAAGTCGATTTAATTTAACAGACAAGAGAAAGGTGATTTAATTCAATTAATTCCATTGGATTTTCATTTTCAATAGATAAGGTATGGCCATAGTAATGTATTGTAATAAGCCAAATAAATTCGATCGGATAATTTCAAAAGGTAAATTTAATCTACAATCATTATGATGAAATTTTTGTTTCAGTATTTTGTGAATTACCTGCTAAGCATGAGATGCTTTAAACTGGTCACGTAACAATGAAGGATCATTCATAAGCAAAAAACCAAAAAAAAAACTTTTTGCTAATCCAATACATCAAAAGCAAAAATAAAAATCAACTCGTTTGTATTCATTTAGTATGCATCATTCACGGTTCAGTTGAAAAAATAAAATTATTTCAATCTGAATCATATGCTTGGGCCATAAACAATTTAAATGTTTAATGTTAAATTAGTTTGGTGAGAATAAAACAGATTTATTAGTCTGTGAATATCATGGACACATATTGTTAAAATGGTAAACGCTTGTAACTCATAATACGTTAATTATGGCAATACATACCATTTGAGTTCATAAAAAATTGTATTTTCTGGTAACCTCAGGAAATACCTGAACACTAATTACAGGTAACAGAAATTTTTAGCGACCATTCATCATGGTATATCACCATATACTGAGATTGATGACGAAAATTATAAATTACATTTTACTTGTGACAGTATCGGTGACTGTTAATTATCATTGTCTTTAAAATGAAAAGGTTTTTATCAATTCTAAGTTTGATATGTAATGACAACAAAAATTCAATGATAAGATTATATATGTTTTGTTTCTTATCATTGATAACATAAGACATTTACAATTTAGGATGTTCGACAGCAAAATTAATTTGATTTTTATTTCGCCTCATACAGTTTGCTACAGTTTGTGATCGTGAAAGTAACCCAATCAGACAGCATAAGTTAATTGAAATTCTAATTAAGAATTTCACGTCTTAGCTGTGATTTATATTTACAATCAAAATGATTGATTGAAATATTTATTTAATAAATATAAACTTCTTGTAATTTAACTTTGGCTAAAAACCCAAGTGTGATTCATTTAATTTATTTATTAGATGTTTAGTGTGGATTAAATATCAAAATGCTGTTAACTTCATTTAATTTTATTAAGCCACAGTTGAAAGTTCGTCGTATTTCCATTGATAATTTAATTGCTAAGTTCCACTATCGTTTTACCTTTTTAATATTGATGGTGTGCATGATATTAGTTACATCTAGGTATCTTGACCACTTATATTCATGTTTATTAACATTTTATGTAAATGTAAAACTGACAAAAAAAAAATACACAAAATTTTATTTCGTTTAGTTAACGGTAATCTTTAAAAAGAATTTTACTTTGATTGTAGACAATATTTTGGTGAACATATTAGATGTACCGTTGGATCAAGTATACCTGAGCATGTAATAAATACATTTTGTTTTTTTACAACAACATTTACAGTGGTAAGTGTAGTTTACCTTAAGACGGTAATGCGCCTTTAATCATGATTGTGATATTAATTAAATGGTTATGCCACTGGTGCGTATTATTCATTACAGGTACGACATTTTAATGAGTCGATGCTAGATAGTGGAGTTATACCACATCCTGGAATTGGGCCAATTTATGAAACTGATGAAATCCAATATCATGCCTATTATCAATGGGTACCTTTTGTTTTATTTTTCCAAGGGATTATGTTCTATATACCTCACATGTTATGGCGTAGTTGGGAAGGTAAGATATTCTTTCATAAATACCATTCAACAATGATTCATCCAAGTCTTCTTCTTAATCACAATCGTTTAATTGAAACGATGAATAAGAAAAAAAAAATCCGGGACCATTAATTTAAAATTCATTTCATATTTTCTTTGATCATATCATTGGTGGATAATTATAATATTGATTCCAAATATGGTTCTTATCATTATCAATAAATTAATATCTTAGTTCATATTAAAAAGAGAATATTTGATCTTATCGTTTAGTCTTTAAGAAATCTCTTGAATGAGAATTCATTCATTCTTTAGTTGGAATTAGTTGTGGTTACCTATTGACAATAATATGAATAAAGAATCCGAAACTGTTTAAAATGGCACATCATTTGCATATTTCTTATGCCATAGACATTATTCTTTATGATTAAGAGTTTTGGTAACAGAAACAAAGGAACACAGATAATTTTGCAAATAAATTTTGGAATATTTTGCACAAGTAACTGGTTAGTGTAGCTCGTTTTGTTACCAAACTGGTCAGTCGTTGAAATTCAATTTCACTTGTTATCTGTTATTTTGTACATTTATTTCTTTAAATGTTTTAAGACAAACCAGTTTATTTGTATAAAATTTCACCTTCTTGATTAAGTAATTCCACAGTTAGATCAAAAACTAATTATAGCAACAATCTGTGTGTTCATTTAAAATTTGTCGTTACGAAGATAACAAATTATGGAAACACGTGAAACTTTACCAAATAAATTATCAGCTGAAATTGATATGTATCCGAAA
Organism: Coboldia fuscipes; assembly: GCA_001014335.1. Lineage (NCBI taxonomy): Eukaryota > Metazoa > Arthropoda > Insecta > Diptera > Scatopsidae > Coboldia > Coboldia fuscipes. Next base: position 27,041 of record JXOR01000271.1, read on the forward strand.
AAAGAAAACATCAAAACATAAACATTTATTAGTTCACATAGTTCATAATATGAAGGTCTAATGAATTATTAGCACATTTGTTAGACCAATTTAGTGAAAAATGATCCAAGTTTAGCTGGATGATCGAACTTATTTGAACACTTTCGGTTTTAATTCATCAGAATTGTGGAAGATCATCATCTTGTGTATCATGTCTAGAAGTAATTGGAGCATCGTTTTACCCAATTTCACGGTCAACCATCATTAGCACTTAATTAAGAAGTTTGTCATGATCATTTTATTATTTTTTATTTGATTTTTAGGTGGTAAAATAAAAGCATTGACAATGGGACTACAAATGATGGCATTGTCCAAATATCTGAAGGATAAAAAAGACGTTTCACTAAATGAGAACAAAGGAACTATCCGTGGCAGAGATACCATTGATGGCAGAGTTATACACATCAAATTGGTCTTTCGTAATCATTTGCTTGTCAATAAATTCTGGGCATCACGTTTTGTATTTGCTGAAATGTTAAACATAATCAATTTAATGATGCAATTCTATTTTACAAATTGTTTCCTGGGTGGACATTTTTATCAGTTGGGAATTGATTTCATTAACGAAGACTTTCAAGGTAGAATGGATGCACTGGAATTTATATTCCCAAAAGTGACGAAATGTCATTTTCATAAGTTTGGCCCATCTGGAACGATACAAAAGCACGATGCCCTCTGCGTTATGGGTTTGAATGTAATCAATGAAAAAGTTTTTACATTCTTATGGTTCTGGTATTTCTTCCTTCTATTCGTGTCAGTGTTGGGACTTATCTATCGATTTATAACTATTTGCCTTTACGAGTGAGTTATTTGTTAAAAACATGAATATTACGTTTGATTTACTTATTCATTTATTTCTTTTAGTTCAATGAAATTCAACAATATGTTGTTATCAGTCACGTCACCTGGTCGATTAAATAATCAGGACTTAGACACGGTGCTGAGAAATTGTAAATTTACTGAATGGTTATTTCTATATTATGTGGCCAAGAACATTGAACCGTTTATATTTCGTGAAGTGTTATCAACATTGGCAAACGAATACCGTGGTACTAGATGTATTGAAGAACCACCACAAAATGATGATGATAGTGACACTAATGAGACTGATAATATGTTGAACGATAATGTTAGAAATCAAAAGATGATGGAAGCATCAGCATCAAATGAAGTTCCAGCTTCAACATTGATTGTTCCTGAATTAGAATAGTGAATGAGTTTTCACCCGTATATTACTTAGCACGATCTTATGTGTGCCAGCATAATTACTTCAAATCACTTCTAAGACAACTATGTTTAAATCATAGAAAATTCTAATTGTGAATGCAAAATACGTATAACGTGAATATGTTAAAGTAAACAATGAGCTAAGAACTATGTAGAGAATATGACTCCCCTTTTATTTATTATATGTTAACCATTTGAATTTTATTATTGAAAAGCTTACAAGAGTGCTTGTCTTAAAAAAATAGAGAAAAAATGAAATCAACAACGTCATCTCTTCGAAATTATTAATTGTTAAAAATTCCATTGTTTAGTAATCGGTACTTTATTTAATGTTTTCTTTTAAATTAGTGAGAAAGAGTGGAGAATAATATACTGTTAAGTGTGTGGTAAATAATATACCTAATAGAGATCATTGGAATATTATGTTCACGATCGTATTTTGAATTTACGTTAAATTCATTATTTAAGTTTGTGGTTTTTGGTTTCACGAGAGAATGTGTAAAGTGTTATAAAAAACATTTAACTTTGATGGTTTTTATGTAACCAAAAACGAAGTACGTGGTAGTGTACCAAATAATGAATTGGGTAAAATACAAACATAAATGATAATTGTATATTTCAAGTAGAGAAAACTTCAATAAAAATTAAATTAATTGGTTACTTGATAGCGATTAGTTTTGAAGTATTCAACGTTCTCTTCGATTTAAGTTTATTAGCAAAGTATTTTATCATCAATTTAATTATAATCTGTTTATTTATGAGTATAGCAGTAAACAAATGATTAGACCTAAGACTAATAATTATTAGAATTTAATTTAATTTATTAAAGAAATCCCCCTTATTTAAGTTGTACGTAACATTATACTGGCGTCTGCTTAGATTGGCTATTGCAATCGATCAAGTTTTTATTAATTGCAGTTCTCATGAAATATTTCATTTCTCACCTTTCTGCAATCAATTGGTGTTTGGTTTCATAACTCTTCACAAACAAATCAAAAACCATTTAATTAATTACGTTTAATGAATTACTTTGTTTTTGTTAATTTTTATATCAATTGTATTATAATTTAGATCAAATTAATAAAATTTCGTTGGATTAGTTATTGTTAACTTATAGACCTCGCATATGATTGCTGACCAAATATACTTATATGAAATCCAATACCAAAATCAGTATGAGTTTTTATTAAATAAGAAATAAAATTATCAATTTGCATTTTAAAATTCAATACTTTGGTGATTTTAATTCTCATATTTATGATATAAAATTTGAATATAACTCATACATTTTTTCATATTCCTAAGAGTTACAAAGCTTTTGCCATTTTTTATATCGTTGAATTTCTTTCTTTGAATGTGGCGAGTCTTGTAGTGCAACCATAAATTGGAAAGGAGTCTTTTTGTGGTATACATTTGCCTCAAGATACCATTATAACTAAAAGGCCACGAACCTCGATTGGTGGTTAACTTGAATATTATTTCGTTTTCTTATTTGAATGTTTCCAAGAAAGAAACTGGTTTAATTGAATTGATACTTTGGTTATGACTTTGCTTAGAATTATTTGCAACAAGATAAAGTACAATACAATCGTTATAATGTCGATTTCCTTGAAGTCATACATAAAATAAAAAATATAGATTTTTTCTTAACAATTGGCCTACGCTAATATTTAAAACCATTTTGTTAATAGTTTACTGGAAAGTCACGATTCAATTGCAGAATGCCAATTAATGCAACCGTGTAGTTCAGGTCAACCAATTAAAATGACTTCTAATAGGAATTGACTTAATAATTAAATGGTCTAATTAATAAAGTACTAGGCCTGATTACTTGAAAATTGCATTGCCCTAAAATCCATAAATGATTTTAAATTAAGAACAATTAACAATGTAATACAGTGACAATTTGTATATCATGATTCCAAATGACTTAAATAATCGAAATTCGTGATTAAATCAATTCAGCATTTATCAACTGTTTGAGTATTTTTTTTTTTTAAAAAAGCCGCTAATGAATTCTTATTTTGTATTTGAATTCAATTTCTGTTAAGTAACAAAATAAATGTATTCCATTTAAAGAATTCCGGTAGCCGAGTGCAGAAAAACTTAGAACATACTAAGTTCACTAAGTATTGGCTACTGTTTACAATTTTCATTAATCGATTCACGGCCTTTAAAATGAATATTTTAACACAAAACTAACATTGTAGACAATTTCGATGGTAATACATTAGAACTTCTCTATAACGAGGAGAAAATTAAATTCAATTAATGGCCTGTTAAGTAATAGAGTGCGTGGCTTAAAAAATCGTGTGACTACCATATACTCATGTATTTTAATATGGAAATTATCATGTAAATTTTTCTTTTAATTTAATTCTAAGTAATTGAAATCGTTATAGGAAACGAGTACACAGACAAATATAAATTTTCGTATTTCTCTGCTTCGAAGTTGGAATATAAAGATCGAAATAATAAAAAGCCAACAACAGCAACAACATCATCAGTCCAAGGAACAGAGTCTCATGATTATTTGTGGTTAATTCGAATGGTTTGTAACTGGCACAAATGTTTCATAGGTATTGTGACCATTTAAAATAAACTTTGTGTTTTCTAGTTATTAGTAGTTAATGGAGTCATTGAGATCTTTATAACTAGATCATTTACTACTAGTGTACGTTAATTAAAATCCATTGAATACTACATACTCACTGGTATTGCCTGGAAACATTTTAAAGAGCAAACAAGAAAGAAGAAGAAGAAAAAAAAACAATTGAATTGAGATCAAGATTTGCACATTCATCATCGACATGTGGAATGCGAAATTTTTATATTTTGCCACAATTTATAACAGAAAAAATTATAGAAATAAATCAATTTATGAATTATTGAAATAAAACAATTTGAATGCAACATTACGTTCTTAATACAAATAAAGGTGTTGGCAAATTTATAAAAGATTTATATTTTCATCATAGGTGTAAATTGTTAAATAAAATCTCCGACTGTTTGCTAGAGTGACGAAGTACAAACGGATTTGTAATAGAAAACATCAAAATTTCTGATTAAAATAACAAGAAACAGTTGAAAGAATTAATTGATTTGTTAAATAATTTCCCTTCTTTTTTTTTCATGTAATAAATTTCAATTGATTGTTTCAATTAATTAGATAGAAACACACCGGTGTTGGAATTAAATAACAATGTAATCCATATGAAACAATTTATTTATAAATCTTTTAAACTTTTTTTTCTTGGTTTTATTGCAAACATGAGATAAAAATTGTCTACGTCGCGATTGATTACAAGCTGTTTAGCCATATAAAATGAATTAAAAAAAGAAAAAAAAAATAACAGAAAACGAAGCAAGTAAAATGTTGCATAATCTAAAAACAACAGTGTAAAATGATTTAATAATTAATCAAATGACTACGATAAACAAAAAATGTTGAATTGAGTATCAGTTGAAATTTAGCCAGTAATGTTGGGTGTTATAACTGCTGATCACAACCGATCAATAGAAGTTGTTTGCCATTTATGGCACAGCTAAATTTATGAAGAAACTGCATTTAGTTGAAAAGTTCACGAATCTTATACGTGGTGATGCCTTTAGAGACATCCTAACAGTGGTGTTTCGATTGAAACCAGTTTCATGTGTAGCTTACGATCTTTTTTATTTCATATCGGGATATGTTCTTCAGCTATACATTAAATTCCAATGTTTCTGTTTTCTTGCCATTATCTTCAAACAGTCCAAATGATTTAATATATCTGAATTCTCTCACATTCAATAAAAGAGATGATATTTTTTTTTTGCAAATGAATATTTAACCAAAAGTTCAGCTTTCTGCATAAATGGAATGTTTTTTATTAATTCATACAACAAGATCGCAATGTAATTCCACCAAAACAGCACAAACTCATATGTTATACTGTTGGCATATGATTGTATGTGATGATCATTTATGGATTTTTGCCACTTGTATACAGTGAATATAAGCAAAAAATACAAAATCTTATATGGAAAACCAGTTGATATTATGGAAATTTGTAAAAGAATTATAAAAGAAAAACTGGTATCGATATGACTTAAGTGCGATCTGTATAATTCCAGTTGTATTTGAGGTCGATAAACGCCGGTTGAAAAATTCAACGTTGCTACAGCCACTTAACTTATGTTAACCTGATCAACTGAATTTATTGATGCTGCATATTCTATTGAAACGATGATCTCAAAAAAGCATCTGTGATTATGAACTCTGGACCAACCAAGATTTCCATTGGTACAGTGCAAAACCAGTTAATGTGATGATTGAATTTTAGTGAAAATAATGAATAATTCACCCCAACTTATTCGTTTCCCTTTTGATTGACTACTATTGTTGGTTAGCACATGGACTGTCTGGACCCATTTTCGTTTAATATTCAGCTGCTTCAGTATTACACCATCACTTCAGATTATTACTATGATAATGTGTTAACATTAAATGTAAAATTACTAAGCAACTAAACCATTTTTATGTTTATTTTTAGGATACATGAAGGGATCGTGATGTCTGGTCGCCTAGCCGTCAATCGAAACATGAAAATTCTGTTATTACGAGAAGAACATAATTTTTTTTTTAGAAGACTCTGATATAAACAATTGATTTTATTGTTTTATAAAAAAGATTTCGTCATGATATAATTAACACTCTTAACGACTGAATTTAATGAGTGCGTTTTGATGCCTTAATTCAGTTAGTACTTTGATGTGAACGATGAATAAGAAACAGAATATCTGAATCCAACGACATGCATTCCTCTTTTATGTTCGATCTTTTATGTTGGGATTTATTAAAATGAATTTTATATAGCCAGAGGCCCAATAAAACACAGATAATCGTTGAACGGTATCCTTTTATGTTCTCATGCAGAGAATACTGTTAATTGGTTGAATATCATAACTACAATTATGTTAAATATTCACTTTAGAGTTATGAATTATCAGTTGGCATGGCATGTTCGTTCGTTTAAACATACACAGCAACGTTTCCATCATAATTATTCATTTTCTTGTCAATCAAAATGGTTTTTGCATTTAAATTGCATTCAATAATGATTATAATAAAAATTCATAATTCTCTTGCAGGTAAAGGATTGGTTCCTCTATGCAATTATTGATCACCAACTGGTTATTGGAATTTTTGGTCACTTGTATTCAGTTTTGATTAAATCACAAATTTATGGAAATTAAATACAATTTAACGGCAAATACCAGTTCTCTTGTATTCCTTTATAGTTTTGTGAAATGTATCGAGCTAATTGAAACCACAATCATGACTTTCTTCATGTTTACCATTACCATGTTGAGTAGGTATCAATTCTTCTTGAATATTTTTTCGGTATAAATACTTCGTTTTACCATTATAACATGAGGGCATGGTTCAGTACACGTAGGCCAATGGATACAGTCATTAATATCCAAAATATGTTATTTAAATCTGACATTTTTCTTTCTCTGGCAAACAGATATTGTATTTTAAATACGATTAACTGTGGCAATAAATTTCAATTTAAGCTGAGTGTCATGTTTAGAGAGAAATTTTTTTGGTATTCAACTATCGTTTCTGGTTGATTAACAAATAAAAACTATTAATTTTCGTGACAGGGAAAACTACGTGAGAATACCGTGTCGATGAAATTCTAAACATAATCACATGTGTTGCATAAAAATTCTATTCCAAATTGAATATTATTTGAGACTGATAACGAATGTTTGCAATGACCTGGTCAGATGACCTGGTAAACAATCGATCGATAAGTTTCATTTAAAATGATTTTTTTTTTTGGGTTTAAATGAAATTCTCGTGTTGAACGACATCGATGACCTCAAATTAAGATCAACTGTTCAATTGACTACTATCACTTTACGGCTACACTCTTCATACAAAATTTATTGGTTCAATTTTAGATATTCAAATAAGAAAGTCCAGTTATCGCCAGATCTTATTAAGACCCCATCTTCTGCCTCTCCCACATTTTCCGATTTTGAAAATGGAGTCACCAACAAAGACTTTTGGTATTTAGTGTGAGAAATACGTCATAGCTGAATGTTGTTAAGCCATTATCAAAAATCATAATAAGCACATAACCTCTTGTAGAGAGTTTATCACTGCAACAGTTTATACTATAATTAACTTCACTTCATTTGAACTGTGAATTGAAAATAAACTCAGTAATAAAACATTGCGTAACACTTTAATTAAATCAAAATGATTAGAAATCATACATTTGTTATTCATAATGACCTAGCAGTAACAGTAACACTAAATGTTCACCATATTCCATAGTTACACTTCATGTAATTCCAGTGAATCCCATTGTGATCATCTGAATACTGACTACGATCATGATTCTAATCAGAATTTATGTAAATATTTAATTCAATCTGGACAATCAAACTCATAAATATAAACAACAGATGAATTTGTAATTCAGCCGTATTCAAATTGATACGAAATTTCATTTTAATTCTCTGTTAAACCAAACATTTAGAATAAAAAAAGAGAAAAACTTTAAAATTCGCTTGATTGACAACTTCATGTTTGTCAGTTAAATAGTTTGACTGGAATCAACATTTGTTATTCCCTCTACTTATAGCTAATCGGATAATTTTGCATAGAGTCCAGCTACTTAATTTCTTTGAACAAATATTTATTAGAATTATACAAATGGCTCATTTAAATTGTGACCAAATCCATCAGCAGACAATTCGTAGACGATACACAGACGGGCGCCAAATGCTTCAAAATTATGAAAAAAATTGTTAAGGTCTCTTTTCAAACACTTTGATTCCACTTGGATAAAACTACTACATTTTCAAGAAACAAAAAAATTACTTTTGAAGAGATCATTCCGTCATATGATCTTCTATGGATCAAATGTCTTTTTAAGAATTAGAGGGCATAACATTAAACATCACTAAATTGGCTTATCTCATTGATATTCTAGTCATGCCCGCTGATCCAAATGCTGACTTTTAGCAGAATTGAAATAAAACATATTTTGATAGACGGAGTTACATTCTAAATCACAATAATGATTTCTTTTCATAATGATAATGACTTGTGTGGCAAAAAGACGTCACAGCCGAACGATCTTTAAGAAACGCATGAATGGATTGTAAAATAATACAATCGACTATAATGTCTTTCCTTCACATGCAATCGAGAGGTAATAATCAATGCGTTATGTTAAATGCGTGATCGTATAGAAATTAACCAAACAATTTCTAAAAAATTAATGATTGTTCAACAATTGAATTTAATTTTAGTTAAACTCTAACGATTGCTCAAGAGAGTAGCAGTTAATATGAAAACCAACCGGAATCGTGATTTAAAGTAATTCTATCAACATAAAGGAAACGACGTAGTTGAAATACAACAATGCCACAAAGGATCCGTTTAGGCAGTTAATACGATTAACAGCGTCACATCTCTCCCACAAAGAATTAAGAAATTCATTATACAATGCGATGGCATTCCTTACAAAAATCATAAATCTAAGGAGATGATGTAACGCATTTACAAAATTTCGTCATAAATGCGTTCTATTTCACTATGTGTAGCATTAAAATCTTTCTATTCACCGCTGGAAAGTCACCCCATCTATGTTCACCCCTAATCAAAATGCAATCGTCATGGTAACGGTTTATTCAGGAGCACGCGGCATTTCCAATGACGCTTTTCCAGCATTACTACAGAATCCTTTCTCAGTGCAATGGTTCATTACAATTTGCACGTTCTACATGTTTCTGTGAACCAACGATGGAATCAAGTAAGCAGAATTGACAGGCAATTTTTCCAAGTATAATGCAATGATTGAACTAAAAATTCATCTCTTTTGCCATTTATAATTCACTCCGATTCAGTTTCAATGTATCAATTTTGAAAATAATGGAAATTACAGTCAATTCCAGTATACGTAGATAAAGATTCATTCATACAATAATAATAAATTAACTGCCACGTCTATTTATGTAAAAGGCAACAATTCTTATTTATGTAATTGTATTGTTAATTTTGTTTCAATATGTGAAACATATTGAGATATGAGAACCGAATACATTCGGTGGTATTAAGTTATCAGTATTTGTGAACGGATACGTACCTACAACAGTATCATGATTACATTTATACAAATACAATGGCACCGGTAATCTGAGAGTGGTAGAGAACCCAATAATTTTTCCAGAGCTGTTTCACTGAGAAATAAAGAAGGGGGCCTCTGAGACCACACCGTATACAAAATAATGTTAGTAGTATGTAATATCAGAAGGTAAACGGTATACACAGTTTTTGAACTGCCACAAAAATTCACTGTTTTTTTTTTTATTTTTATTTTTTCGATGAGATCGCGGACTGAATTTTTACGTATCTCTTAAGCCAAAAAAAGAGCTGATAATAATTAGAATTAAAACAAAACAAAAAGTTTAAAATTAGAAAACAACGTAATAAAATTCAATTGAGTGTATTATGAACAAGAGTTTAATTAGTTACAGTTGCAATTACAAATTATTCTGATTATCTACACAAAATTCAGTCAATTGAGACTGATCAACGAATAGAAAGAAAATTAAGTGTCAAGTGGAAGTGATATTGAGTTGATACAATGAACGAATAAACTATTGAATCTCCTTTTATTTGCCAAAAATACAAAACAAAAGAAATCAAATATCAAATAACAGAAGTTAAACGAACGTGGTGACTGATAAAGAATCTTAAAGAAAAATTCAATTGCTCAGCAGAAGCAACAAGAAGTTAATTTTACGCGTGGAACATTTACAAAAGAAACAATTTTTGAATGAATTATTGAACTGTTTCTAGTTCTCTTTTGCAAAAGTACTGAATTTACAATTGTTCTTGTAGAAGAAGAATATTGAATCAAAATGTATAAGTTACTGGGTGGTTTAAAGGACTATTTTAAAGTCCAAGAAGTTCAAACGGATAATGCTGTATTTCGATTGCATAATGTTTTTACAACAGTATTATTATTGGCATGCAGTTTAACAATTACAGCAACTCAATATGTTGGTAATCCGATTAGTTGTATTGTAAGTGGTGTACCAACTCATGTGATAAATACATTTTGTTGGATATCGAGTACATTTACAATGCCAGATGCATTCAGACGACAGGTAAGCAAAATTAAAAACACTTTTGGTTTTTATATAAAAAGAAGAAAAGACAATTTTCAACAATTACAGAAGACATTAAGACACGTAGATGGATCACGTATAACGCTTAACACTGTTTCTTATCACAGTCGTTGTCTTTTACTTATTTTAAATGAGTTTTGTTCCGCTGTTCAGTTCTCTTTGGCTTTAAATTTTTGCTTTGAAAACTGACTATTCTTGTTCTCAATTCCAGTGAGTTCTTTTTTTTTTTGATTCTGGCAGAAGAAGGCGAACCATTTTATACTATTTGATACCAAATGTACGGTCTTTGAACTAACCATTCGGTTGAATTTATATTTCACTGTTTAGATGGTTACCACAATCAAATCTAATTTCAAAACTCATTTGAATTGTTTTTTAAATTCAACTGGTGTAGTGAAATACAGTGGATCCGATTTTCGTTTAATCAAATGTATAGCAGCTTCTCTCATTCGTTACGTGTATTTATTGAAAAACTAAAATACGCGGTATCAAAAGAACTTAATTTTCGTTTCATATTTTTAAACTAAAGTAATAGTAGAAAACTAGTTCTCTATTTTGTTAAAATGAAAATGAAGTTATGCTGAATATTGAAATTGTCTACAATCAACGATATTAAATACGATTATTTGGTTTAGAGGAAACACAATGTTAAAATTGTTCACATGCATGATATGTTACTGGGAATTGTTCACATATAATTGTTAATGGAACATTGGGTGTATTCTACTGAATAGTGTAACATGACAATCATCTGAGGTCAAGAACCAACAGAGAAAGAATTGTTCCAAAGAATCGTTCAATAAGTTTCATTCAAATTTACAAACACGAACAGTTGAACACGTAATAACTGGGTAAAAGTCCTAGACCTTTACAGAACCGGAAATATTTTCATTATTATCGATTAGAATATTTTAAAGAGTTTCCATGAAATTCACTAAAGGACAATGTCGTTTACCTGGATCGATTGATTACAGGTGTAATATGGAAATGCAATTTTCAACGATATGCAAAATATAATTGTAGACGTCTTTACCATTAAGGTCATACATTGTTCCATCAATCAAATAACATTGTAAAACATACACGTTGAAAATTAACAATTGTCACTAGACAATGTATAATTAAATTGGAATTAGACGCCAATATTTTATTAAGATTCATGTTTTGATTGTAATTAAATAATAATGATTATTATTTTCTATAATTTATTACAGGTTGGATTAGAAGTCGCTCATCCTGGTATTGACAATGATTTCGATGACGAGAGTGCCAAGAAATATTACACATATTATCAATGGGTGTGCTTCGTATTGTTCTTCCAGGTGAGTTTTATGGAAATTATTGGCGTTTCGTTTATATGGCAATAATGATTCAATATAGAGTTTCTTAATTTGGCAATCAAAAAGTGCCATTTAATAATGAGTTTCGGATACTGTACAATACTATTTGGTGTGATCACACATCCAGAATAAACTAGTCATTATTGAATCATTACTCTTAGTAACTCATTGGATCATTTAATCTCATATGAATGACCTCAATGCGTTTGATTTTTTATTGTTTCATACATTTTTCATTACCGAACTGGCCGAAAGAAACTATAAACTATCTATTGATTTGAAACAGTCGAGTTGTCCAAGTACAAAGAACGAGTCAAATAAAATGTTAATATTTGTTTGTTCATTAATTTATTTCAATTGAATTTAATTGAACGATATTATTGCTTCGGTTTTGCAATAATATTAGGAATCGTGATAAATTGAAATCATACCATTTTGGCTACCAATGAGTTATGTGATGTTAACAGGAGATCACAATTCATTATTCTGTTTAAGTATAAATCTTAAACTCATATCAATTTGCCATGGCCCCAAAAATGAATGAGAAACAAACATACAGAAACTGGATATGCAATTTATGCTGCAACACGTAATTTTTATTTTGAACTGAATTTAAAATTGCAGTTTTATTCAATGTAAAACAGTTGAAACATCATATAGAATTCGGATTAAATGATTATCTTCATATGCTGGAGCAACATATTACAGGAAGGCCTACAGACTTCACATAAATCTTGGATAACAAACATTTAGTTTTATTTAAAACCAAAATTACATTCAATTTTCTTGTCTTTAAAATGTAAAAAATAAAGAAACTGACATCGTTTTATAAAAATTAATTTCATTCCATGTTAACCAGATCGTTTTGACTGTTTTCTTTATAAATTTGAATTTCATTTTTTTATTTTTAGGCAATCGCTTGTTATACACCGAAATTTTTATGGGATGCCTTCGAGGGTGGACGTTTACGTACAATTGTAATGGGATTGAATCAAGCTGTTGGTCCATCGAATGAGAGAACGGCTAAAAAGGAAGTATTGTTAGCATATCTCAACGAACACTTGAAGGTATAAAAATAACATTTTTAGGGTAATTCAATTGATTCAATGCAGCAACTTATTGTGTTCTGTATCTTTTTAATATTTTAGAGACACAAATTGTATGTCTTCCGTTATTGGTTCTGTGAGCTATTGTGCTTCATTAATATTGTCGTTCAATTGGCATTGATGGATAAATTCTTTGATGGTGAATTCATGTCATATGGATTGCGTGTCATGAGGTTCTCGGAGACACCACAAGAACAACGTGTTGATCCAATGGTTTATGTCTTTCCGCGAGTAACCAAATGTATCTTCCATAAATATGGTGCATCCGGATCAATTCAAAAACACGATTCATTATGTATTCTTCCATTGAATATTGTTAATGAGAAAACTTACATTTTCATATGGTTCTGGTTCATTATATTGGCAATCATGTTGGTTGGATTAATCATTTACAGGTGCGATTATATTTATTTAATTGGTTTTCTTATTGGTTTCATCATTTGATTGAGAATTTTAATTGAAAAACAATCAGTAATGGTTTTATAAATAAATTTATACTTTGTTTCTTATTATTGTAGAGCAATGATTATATTGATGCCAACAATACGGCCACGTATTTTAAATGCTAGAAATCGTATGGTACCGAAAGATGTGGTTGCTAAAGTCTCAGGTCGTGTGGACATTGGTGATTGGTGGGTGTTATACATGCTCAGCAGAAACTTGGATCCAATCATTTTTAAGGATATTATGCTGGAATATGCTAAAATGATTGATAGCCGACCATTAAAGAAGAAAAACTTAAATTAATTAATTGGCAGACTATGAATTTATTGTGTAAGCGTGTTTGATAACAAAACGATTGAATTGTTTTAATCAAAGGGAATGATTTAATGGTGCAGATTATCATTCGTTAAACATGTACAAGATTGGAAAGAGTTGAATGGAAAATTTTTAATCTCTGTTTTTATTAGATTCATAACGAAACACATAATTAGTATTAAAGAATTTAGATAATTGCAGTTCTAAATATTAAAATGATGTAAAACATCTCCATAACTATTTGAGTATCAATTGATAATAGAAATGCATAGTAAGACGGTAGCTAATAGTATGTAATGATAAGATTTCTTATATTAATTGGATTGTAATCTAATACGATGAGTTTTATAGTTGGTAATTCTGTGATTGATTTTATGTTTTTTCTTTCTGCTGAACTGAATGAAAATGTGAAGAGGAAATTTTTATTTGGAAGAAGTAAACGTTAATTCCTTTTTGAATATTTTTTTTTTAATTCGTTTCTAATTAGGTATTCAGTTATTTTGAAAATGAACTGCGCTTATTAGTTCAAAACAACATTCTATTATTTCGTAAGACATCCCGTTAGATTAGGCCAACAAAAATCATTCAAGAAATTTATCATGATTTCCGACTACATATTTTGATATTAATATTTTTATAAAATTCGATTTAAAATTTATAAGTAAGTAGACAAAATATAAAATAAAATTTTGTAAAATTCAACTAAATTGTGGGAGTTTATTCAATTTTGATATCATTATGATCAAGAATATGAGTAAAGACGTTGATGTACACGGTAATTTGTACAATGGATTGGTTGTAATAAATTGTCACTCTAATCTGATAAGGTAATAAGGATTTCTTATAATCTTTTTTCTCTTGACAAAGGACGTAAGACATCAGGATCTATATTTGTTCTGTCTAAAAATGGAGTAAATCTATCGGTTAAATTAGTTCATATTTTCACAACCAGTCGAACAAATTTCAATGGAACAAAATGGACGACTGGTTGTAAAAATGTGAAACTTAGAATTTTGATAAATGTTGCTTTGAATTAATAGTAATAAATTACATTACCTGATGTTAACTAATCTGCATGATTTATAATCAATACTAATTTAGAAACAAAAGTAACAAATATGCGCAAAAACCCGGTAATGGAAGTTGAATTTAATTGTGAGCTAAACAGTGAGCTGAGTAGATTTGTACTCAAGGTTTGTTGCCAGATGAGTACTAATTTGAATAAATTGTAATATGGCTTTTCACTGTGTCACAATAAATTATAATATAATTATAAATTATAATGATTGGAGTTGCGTTGCTTTTTAAATATATTGGAATATTTTTATGGTGTCAAGAGAGACATATGAGATTTAGAAAAAATATAGAGAGAAAGGTTTAGGATCTCAGATATAGATATATTTATAAGGCAGTCATTTATTTTTATTTTAAAGTCCTTGCCGAATAGCAATTTATTAAATTTTAATTTCATAATTAATTGCAATTAATCGTGATTAGTGTGTTATAATTAGTATCATTCAATAGTGTAGTGTCCAGTGAAGTGCAGTATTATGGAGTTCAGTGTAAATTCAATTTAAATTTTTTAATTTTTTGATAAAATCAGTTTGCTGGAACTTTCGGTTCGGGTAATTTCTTGATTTCGCAATAATTTGTGAGTGTTAATTCCTCTCTTGTGTAAGTGCAGTGAAGAGTTTAGTGTTTGTGAAATATCAATCGTGTTCGGTTTTTCATGAAATCCATTTTTTCTTTTGTTTCTGTGATAAAGTTGATTATCCGCAAAATCAACACGAGACGCTACAATTAATGGTTAATGTAGTGGAATTAATAATGAAATAGCCATAATATCTCCCACATAATCTAATAAATTTTAATTATTTGCTGATTCAAATGTTTAATTGCGTAACCATAATAATTTCACTAGATAGTTGAATATTAAATTTCATGTTAATTTGTCTAGTATTCGTTTCCATTTTAAAACGATTAATTTAATTTATTTGTCTAATGATAATGAAAATAAATAAGTTTTTTAAAATAAATTCATCGGTTTTGTGCATAATGGAATCTATTGGACCAGAAGAATAATGGCAATTGAGACATCAAATCGTGAGTACAAGACTTTTTTATTATGATTTTGTATTGAAACTTCTTCTTCATTTTGACTAAATGTCCAGCCAATTCGTCGTTATCTCTTTATCGCTGCGGTCTATTGAGTGTCCCTTGTTCTGCATATCCATAACTCCTGTCGATTGCATCTCATAATTCGTTTAAATAAATTATATAAACAAAGTACTTCAAATGCGAAGCGATACCGAATAATATGAATTGAATATAAACAAATATCCATTAACCAAACGGAATTGAATCAATGAATTGGGAATTTATGCACAACATGTTGAATATTTCATTTGAATATCTTAGTCGGTTAGTTATAGTGGAACGGTATACCATTTAGAGAATATGTAAACGGGTATTACTATTATCCATTAAATTTATTATGATTTGAATTATATGAAAATTATAACTCTTTTATTAATAATCTCTTGGTAGCATAAATACAAACATAAATTTTCATTGAATGGTTATTATTAAACAATTTTCTTTTTATTTAAATTAAACATTTAAAAACCCATTTTCATCTATCGTCATATGAATTGATTTGAAATTTGTAAATTGAAGGCCATGTCATGTTCAATTATACACTATTTTAATATTTAATGTGTAACATTGATTTGTAATTGAAAATCTTTAGATACTCTGTAGCTAAACGAAAAGCCTAAAAATAAATTTTGTGTTCACGTTCAAAAGTGTTACGAATGCAGTAATAACAGATTAATTATTAACAAGATTTTTTTGATTTTTATTCTGATGCTGTTCATTTTAATTAAAAAGAAACATTTCTTTTTTAAGAAAATCAATCAACGATTATTAGTAAATTTTCTATTTGAACTTTATGAAATTGAATTTTCTTCTTCTTTTAATATTCTGAAGTGATGACTGCGATTGATGTCCATCGATCAGAATGATAGAAATGTTTTTTGGGAATCAAGTCATTTAAATGTGCAATTTATGTTTTATGCAATTAGATGCAAAACAACGTTTAATTGATGCTCTAGCAATTACACAGTGTGATAGTAATTATGGCGTTAACGTTTTTATTAAATTAATTAGATCAGGAATGAAGGCTTTTTTTTATTTCTTATGGTTTTCATTAAAGTGGGCGGATATTTGACTTTAAAAAAGTTTCAAGATGAACTGAATTAGAATCAATGAATTTTCTGATTGATATCGGAGGCTGTTCTGTTCATTAAAACATTTTGTTTATTTAACTCATTGAAATCGTATAAAATACAAATGATTGAATTCACTACGTGAGTTTGGTCTGTTCAACAGGTGTTTTGTTTTTTTAATGTTTTCATTTGAAATTAAAATTCAATAAATGAAAGTGATTTTTGAGTAATGTACATAGAACTTAACCTGATTTACGCATAATGCTGCATCAAAACTGTATATTATTATCGTATAGTAACGATCCTGATGCATCATTACGGTTGTGCTCTACATGATGAATATTATAGTGTTTGTGTTATGTTGCAATCTCACTATAAATTTTACGTATTTTATGTATTCTGTTATTTTAATGCAACAGCAATGGCATATTTTATATGTAATCCGTTTCATAAAATACAGAAAATGTAAAACAGAATATAGTGATATAGGTATAATATGGTAACAAGTTAAAAAAAAAATGGAACTGAAGGCTTCACTTTAACGGGCTTAGAATATTCACATATTGAAATTGTATATTGCATCAAAACTGAACTAAATAATGCAGAAGTTAGATTCCGGTGACCAAGTTTTATATCTGTCGGTTGAGGTTTTGTATTATTTCGTTGCTTTTTTAATTCTTCCATTTGTTTCCTATGTGTACAGTTCTATATTTAGTTTGTTTCTTTTTGAAAAAAGTTTAAATTTAATTGGAAATTATGCACCTTTTCCATGTTTATCAGCGTTAGATGTGACCAGGTTTAAAATTCAAATAACAAAAAAAGAGTGCTAGAGAGGGTTGGAAATGGATTGAAAATCATATCGGATATGATATTCATAAACAGCATTGGACTATTTCATGACTAAATAATTTCCATGTTGCACGTAATTTACTCATACATCGTTTGGTATGAATCAAAAGCCATTTGAAACGTAAAAACAACGAGAAAACTGAATAGAAAAAATAAATTTGAACTGCGTTACTGACCAGTCACTTAAAAAGTGTCATAATCCAATTCAATGAATTGCATACACACACTTTATGGTTATCCTGGAACAATATTCTGGAGTCAATAGTTAAAGTTGTGACTATTTGACTTTCATAACCTCCCCTTTGGATAGTCAGTAATAGTTCATATGAAAGTAAAATACGAAAAAAAAGAGAGTTGAATTCAATATAAAATCAAAGGATCTATGATGGTATAACACCAAATGGATTTTTTGCATGTTTATTATCTTTTTACATTTATGAATATATCCGATATACCGGTCGGTGGTTATTTATAACGTGAATAACATTGGCATAATACGTTGGTGCTTTAGTGATTCCTTAATCCTTTACTTTCGTTGTCATGATTTTGTTTTGTAATCGCCACATAAATGGAGGAAGTATTCGACATACAGTCTGATTTGGTTAAAATAAAAATCGAGAACTGAAGCCATTGACACATAATGGACGCACCTAAAATATATGAACGGAATAACGGATAAAATAGATGGGAATTAAACGGCAACTAATAGGTAAACTATACGGTATAGAGACACTGGTATACGTAAAAGGAAAGGAAGCATAATCGATTTGCAGTTTATGTAGTTTTCTATTTTATCATTTTAACATCATTCACGTATCACCATAATCCTTGTGTTATTCTGGAATTGGTGTGTTTATAAAACATTGGATTTATTAGTATTCCTGTCATGGTCAATGTAGTTTAAGTGAATTGTTGAATAGAATAGAGTAACACTGATGGCTAAATAAAAATTCTGAAGTGAGATGAAAAAACCAATTTTTGCATTCAATTAGTGCTTCTCACCTGTTAAAGAGTTTTTTTCTGTGTTTTCCTGAATGAATAATTGATTTATAATTTTTGTTGAATAAAGTTCAATGGTCGAGGTTTCGTTTTTCAATAGCTGATGACAAACAATGGTGTTGATTCAATTAAAAATATTCACGATTAAAATGTTAATCATTTGAAGCGTATTTATTTCCGTTATGGAAAGACTGAGTTCGTTAAATTTCAATTGATATTCATTAGAACAGATGAGCGGTTGGGAAATTCTGCAACTTTACGTAATTATTATTATGAAATCACCGTTGGGAATATTTTATAGTTTACGTATGATGTTTCATGTTACGTTAACAAACACAATTAATTCATTATGATATGACATCAGTGTGTTATCACTAAATCGGTGATTGTATGCCATTAAATTTTATGAATGTGAGTACATCCTATTATCGTATCTTGTGGGTGATGAAAAATCATTAATTTTTATTTTGGGTATCAATGAATTTTATTTAGAATTAATTGAGTATCCTGGGGAATATAATTGAGAAGGAAATTGGATGAGTTTAATAATGTACTGGATTGCATTGTGTGTACCTGTGTACTAATTACCCATGAGACGATTGACAATATTTGTTATACCGTTATTCATTGTGTCCCGTTTTTATTGGGTGACAAATGCCTATAATGTAATCAACCATAACATCACATAAATTTATCACACATTCTGTATTTGAATCCATTTACCTGTTTTACCTGTGTGTTTGTGTGCTATTTTAGGCATCAGAAAACAACAGAAGGGAAGATACAGGATAAATATAAAAAAAAAAAATTGTTAGTAATAGTAGTTTGTTATCAGAGAACAATGTTCATGTCGTTCCACACTATATTATCTATTGCATTTTGGGTTCGTGTTTTTTTTTGTTATTAAATACATAGTGGAGTACATGACCACCCACCGTTTTTCAACATTCACAATTGATATATGAATATAATGGCCGATTGCAGCATTAAATTGTTTCTCGTTGAATGTGAAAATACAAAATGAATATCATTTATTCGATCAGAGTGGATTTGATGGTGTATTGTGGGTGGATAGAGGGGGGGAATTGACACAGCAAGAGACATGACGATAAACAGGATATCAATGTGATATTCTATTAGCTGGTTATTCCGGTGTAATTTCATTCTCTTTCTCTCTTGTTGTCACTATCATTTTAAATATTATCATTTTTATTATCGATATTATTGATTAATATTAATAGGTTAAGCTGCTGTTTGAATAATAGTTTTAAATTGACTGATGTCGAGGGCGAAAACACTTTAAGAGTTTTAAAAGATGTTAATATTCGGGTTAACCATTTTTTTGTTCTTATTTGAAATCTGTTTTGTATGGTGAGTTCATTTACAATTTTTCTATTCATGATACTTCAGTTAGTAAATGATTTTCACTTAGTTTTGATTTTTTATTTGATGAGTTCAATCTAATTTCATTCACGGGTAATGTCGTGATGATTTTTACAACATGTTTAAATGCATAATCTATTATTATCGTTGATTCATTGATACTTAATCACGTTTTATAGTTACGGTCTTCTGTATAATCTTAAGTTAATCTTATGGGTTGAAAAAACCAGAAGTGTGTTGATTGATTAGCACAAGAAAAACTTGATTGATATGACCGACTGGTTGGGATTAGCAAACTATGCAAAAAGAATTGTTGTAGTCTTTAAATAGAAACTCATCGATTGAATTTGATTCAAAATCGGTATTTTATCTAAATCTAATAAATTGCGTTTTGCCTTGATCTATAAAACGTTCAAAGACATTTTAAAGACGGAAAATTATGGGCAATTGGTACGTTTAGATTAACCCATGAATTGTTGAACCAAAAACTTCTATGATTTTGTCAGTAAAACCCCATAATCGTATCATGATTAATGATTGACATAAGCATCTTAATTTTATGCATTACCTTTAAATGGATTTTGTATTTATTTATCAAAAGGAAAATTTGTTGAACCATAATATGAGAGTTTACATTGAATATTATGGTGTTTGTCCATCGTATGTATTGTTACTACATTAAATCTTCTTTAAATATTAGTTTCATTATGAATCAATTTAATGTTTCATGAAGACAGAAACATTTTATTGTAACCAGTTATCTATATTCATATATAATTTACATTGTTTTACTAACAATATTGTTTTGAAGTAAAATCTTGTAATCAATACTCACCGGTGTATGTGTGTGTGTAGGAGTAAAATGGTTCAATCTGTATAGATTCATGTTTGCAACATATTAAATGCATTTAAACATCAATCTTTTCCTTAGAATATTCGAAATACGGAAAAGTTACTGATATTCGATATTTGGAACATGAGGGAATATAATTCAAACAATTTGTGTATTTTTTCTAGTGGATCCTCCTAGTCTTCTTCCCCATTTAGAATTGGTTTAGGGAGTGAATGGAAGGGACTGAATACAGTTTATATCGATTAGTAGCACATAACAAATATTTAAATTAAAACCTCATAATTGATTTACCGTAACGTTGAACATTTACCTTTATCTCCATTAGTTTACTTTTATCGTCTTTACTAATAGATTGAATCTTAGTGTGTTTGCTGCACCACTGTCTCATTTAATTCTGTGATTGTCATCAATGCGGATCTGGTAAATTATTTGTTATCGGTTTATTTTACTTGTAGACACATTCATTATCTGATATCAGAATACATTTAAATGATTTTAATTAATCCCTTCGTTGTATGTGTGTGTGTGTTTGTCATTTGGAAAATGTTGGATGAAAATCACAAAGCGATACAAAGCATTAAAGTTTTTTTTTTATTATCTTGGGTGACAATAGAGTGTTGGTCCCAATGGAGCATAAGATCAATAATCTGCAATCAATAAATACATAATTAAACAGCATTAAACCATATTTTAATGATATTCATTGTAGATGATAAACGTTGCGTTCCTAATAAATATTATGTTGGATCATAACTAGTGATTCTTTTCAGTTTATAGGCATTGGAATATAGAGAATTTTCATGTGGTTTTATTACGGTCAGATTAACATTTCTTATGTATCGTGTATTGTTAGTAGCTAAGGGTAAAGAAAATATTCTTATAATGATTATAATGATGTTGTAACGATTTTTGTTAGCGAATGAAAGAATCTTTGGAATGCGTTTAGATGCGGTATTAACCATAGAAGAGTCAAATGAATTTTGATAGGTCAGAATGTTTATCACGATGAAATATTTAGTCAAACCAAATATTTTCATAGGAGAATCATAATTTTATGTTTTATGTGGTTTTGGAAATTTGGAAATGATCTGTTGTTATGATGAGAGAATATGAAAGTTAATCAGAGGAAAATATTTTTGGGAAATTCAGTTCAGTTTATACGGTTAACAAGTTAATGGTGGAAAAAAGCAACAGAAAGTGGAATTTTAATTATGCAATAAAAATTATTTAATTCTTTTAATGTTATGACTGTCATCACATAAAATTTAATTCATTGATATGTATCCTGGTTGAAGTTAAAGTGAGTGTGGGTAAATGACAATATTTTGTGTACGATGGTGGGGTCTGTGATCGTTTATTAAATGTAATCACTGTTGGATAACAATATTTTTATTTTGTTTGATTCACAATCAGACAGTGTTGAGTATGAGTTGATGTATAGAGTAACGTCAATGGTGTGTGGTGGATGGTAGGAGGATGACTGGAGAATTAAATAACAAAATACATAAATCGATGTTGTGGAAAAATTAAATCATATTTCATTCATAAAATTTGCTGTTTATAATGCGACAAAAAAATAAACGAAGGAATTGTATGAGTATACCACCCTCGTGTAGTAGACATGAAGTCATGAAAAGCTTAATAAGCACAATTGACAGTTTATTTTTCAGGCCATCTGCTTGACGACCAATATGGATGATGATACTGTTACTTGTATACATTTGGTTAAAAGTATAAATTCTGATAAAAGTTAAATTTATATGCGGACTGTAGTTTTATGTATTTTATGGTGGATTTATCATTAAATTTTGGGAAAATATTTTTGAATGATTTTCATTTATTCTGTTTTTTTTTTTTGTATGGAAAGAATTGAAATTTTAATGATAAATCGATAAATAAATAATAGGAAAATCAGATTGAATGATATTACAAGCAATTTAATTGTATGGAAAATCAATGGGAAAATTCTCTACACATTCATTGGTTTGGTGCATTCTTTCATGTAAATGGTGTTTTTTGTTTTGATTGAACTAAATCCAAATGTAGTATATGAGAATGTAATTAAGAGATGGTAAATTTAATTTGATCAATAAATTTCATAAAATTATACGTTTAAATGAATTTGGAGAATTTTGTTGTTCCTTTTATCGTATTAGTTTAGTTAAATGTACCTGTTTATTATCATTTTCAATTTAATTCATATGAAAAAGATAAATGTGATATGCAATTAATTGAAAATTTATAATTTGAAATAATTTGATATTAATATTAAGAGTTTTGCATTTGTTATTGATGAATATTTGGACAGTTTGTTTGTGATGAAAATTATTAATTCCTATGTACATTAATTAATGGAAAATATTGATTTATAAAAAAAACATTTCCAATTGGGAAATGTATGATCTATCAAAGGTATTGAGTTATGTTGCCCGTTTTTTATGTGATAACAAAGATATTAAATGTTTTTTTTTTAAATGAAATTGTGAATATTTTTAATGAATTTTATCACGAGTGATGATAAATTATTAATGATAATAGTAGCCATGTTTTCTCTGTAGATAAATGATTACATTGTTACATGGCAATTGATTTTATTCAAACGTGAATTTTCAATTTTCATCAAGAAGACCAACTATGGATACTTTAATATTTTATTTAATGTATAACGTTGATGGTTAATTTCAATTTAAATAATGTGGTATGGTTGGTTTATGAAAAAATTTGATAAGGAAAATATGATTTCAATGTTTAATGGGTATGGTAACGTTGTTGGAATTCAATCTTCCGTTTGAGTATTAGTGTCACAAGTGGGATAATAATTTACCAGTTTATCCTTTACGTTAGTTACACCGAAAGTATATGGATGAAAATTTCGTTGTTGAAACTTTTCATTCATTCAATTCCATCATATTATGTGTAAACACCATCATCGACATTCATTCACAATTTGAAAGTGTTACCTTGTACAAAGTAAACGTTTATTATAACACCAGATTTATAGGTGGAATGGCTATGGGAACAAAAATTTTAATGTTTACCCTATGTGTACGGACGGGATGTAATGGTAAAGTGATCATACTGATTTTGTTTAAGGCAACAACATTACACCAACAAAAAAAATCTGGGCTAAAGTTGAACTGTAATCTCATTATGGGATATTATAACACGAATAAATTAATGTTGGCCAGTAGAAGTAATGATAGTGAATCCATCTGTGTGTCAAGTGGTAGTTTTGTATGCATCATGCAAACAGTTATCTATTCAACAGTCACTTCTATGGTAGAGTGTTGGATGCTGATGGACGAAAAAGGCAGCTAAAAGTCTCATCATTTCCCAAAGGAAATTTAAATATTCGTTCACCATGGAGAGCTTCCCAATTTTCTGTTTTTTTTTTTTTGGATTCTTTGAAGAGAAAGTTTATGTTTTAGTTTTCCTTTGGTAAATTTGAAAAGTGATTAAAGAACAATTGTCACATTCGAGGTATACTATGAGGTTATTGGTGTACAAACATATTGTCAATCTTTAACCAACTGAAAAGAGAATTCAAATTTAAATCTTTTGATTTGTTTATCTAAAATTAAACATGACAAAGTTACTTAGTCACTCATGGAGTTCTAATGAATTTAACAAGTTAGTTGGTCCCCCTAAAATTTTAATTAAGATAATCCAAAATGGAATAAGATTATTTATAGGGAAATCGAAGGAAAAGAAAACTCGTTTTTAAAGACGCCAACGATAAATCAACAAATGAGTTTCAATGAAAATGTTTCCAATCATGTGTTGATTTGAACATCTGTTTTTTGGTTGCAGCGTTCAACTCTTAATCATTGACTTGTGTTTTATTTTAATGTGATGGCAAAATCATTAAAAATGTGACACACTACCTTTCAGTTAAAATGATTCATGAATGTAATGGTATCGTACAAATTTTTCCTATTTTAGTCTCATTAAAGATTATGTTCCACATTAAGTGAAGTGTCAGTTTGAATCAATGTTGAGCTGATTTAATCTCTTATACCTTCTGATGACACGAATTTAAATTAATTGTTTTAAGCATACCAATTTTTAATCATTAAAGATTTGTTCTTAGTATCCGTTAAGAATCTATAAATAGTAAAATGAAAGAAAATTAGTTAAACATTTTCCTTCTTTAAAAACGTTTCGATTTTAAATAAATTTTATATTTAATACTGTTCAACCTGTCAAATTGTAAATCTAATGTTTTATAGTATTCATGTGTTGATCAATCATGACTTAAGATATATGAGTTCATAGGAGCATAAAATCATAATAGACTTGATGGCATTCAAATGAAATTGAATAATATTTTTTTTGTTTTAAAACTAGAAATTTCTTCGTTTATTTGAATTTATAAATCGTTATGAGATTGAAAATTCAGCATGAAAAGTTGTACGTTTGAAAAGTTAAAATTTTAAATATTGGACACGTCATTTATTCTATTAATTAAGTGATTTACAAGGCAAACGTTTAGAAATTGGCAATGCCATTCCAACAAATCATTAATAAAGCATATGCACACGTTTTATCAATAGTCCACCCGTCAGCTATTATTAACAGTTTTATGCCCACCCGAATTGATTTTACCGGTTGGTGGGCATCGTTTTTTAGAAAAGGTAACACAATTAACCACAACGAATTTTACTTGACTCACCGTGAACAAATAAACCGATTAACTAATATTCTGGTGACCATCAGTTTATGTCTATTTGCCTTCTGTATTCACCCGGGGGGCGAATGTGGAATCCTAAAAAAAATTTCTTTAAGCTCGGAAATGCCATTTGAAATAATATTTTAGTATTTTGTATTCCGTTTTGCTGTTGTGTTGTCAACGAGTGTGGTATGAATAATCACCCACTTGATTTAATAATTTTTTAATAGAAGACGAGATCACACGTTTAGGAACTGAATAACGTGTCTTTTGTATAGAAAATTATGATTAAAAATTTACTCATTTAAAATGTTGCTAATTTAATATCGTTGTGTTTATGTAAATTGGGGGGAGACCAGTGGGATAAGAAAGACTTATTGCATGTTATTAGATAATTAATGAGATTTTAACATTCTTTCTGGTTTGGGGATCTTATGAAATGATCTTAATTATTAAATTGTGTGTAAAAATAGAATTGAATGTCTATTAAGAATTATAACAGAAAAAATCTCTTTCAATGATACTGAGGGAACAAACTACTGAACCGAAATATTTAATAATTAGATGGATTGAATAGAAATTTATAATAAAATGAATTGTATACCACACACCCGGTTGTCGAATAGTTGAGACCCATTGATTAAAGAATTGATAAAGCTGAAGAAAAGTTTTAACAGTAATAAGGAAAAAGATTAATGAATTGATTCCTTTCGATATGTGAAAATGGATTAAAAGTGATTGGGCTAAGGGGGAAGTTGATGGCAATAAACAAAAAAAAATTTGGATATCCAATTCGAATGGTTAATTTTTGTTCTTGTGTCTGTTCTGCTTAACGTTTTCTTCACGCATGTTATCAACGGTTGTCTGATCTGATTGTTTTTATGATACTCAAATATTCGGCCCCCATATCAAATTGATTTTGTTTTTTGTTTTTTATATTAAAAATTACATCCTTCATAGTAGTAATCGGTTGCGTCAATCAGTTGTTGTTGGTTGAAAATGAGAAATGAAAAAGACGAAGAAAATAGAAAAATATTATTTAGGTCGAATTAGCAGCTTGTAAGACGAACTGTGAAACCCATCTATTATGTCTATCAGAGGTAATCAATGGCCTAATATATGGGTGGTTTTACTGAATTTTTTTTTAGTTTTTGTGATGTCATTAACTATTGAAGGTTGATTTGATGTTGTTGTTTTAACAATGGTTTTTTAATAAACTAACTATGAAATCAATATAAAATGAATGAGTTTTTGCCTTACTATGGGATTAATGTAATGAAAAACTCCCATATTAAGAGGAATGGGATATTTATTAAAAAAAATCATTTTCATAAAAACGTATTAATTTTCAAAGTAACGTCGATTAACGTAAACGACTTTATAAAAATAATTAGACGTTGGAGCGCATTTATGAATATAAACAAAATGATGGAAGAATAACAATTCTTATGGTTTTTCTTTAGCATGAAAAATTAAAAAATAAACATAAATTTTCATCTAGTTTACACATATTTATGGTGTAGTTTATAGTTAATTGCCTTCAATGAAATTAGTGCAAAATTGTGAACATCTTCGATGTTTTGTATGAAAATGAAAATTTGTAAATTTTAAAATTAGAATGGGAAATTATTTAACCTTCTGGGCATGACAGACAACGGAACATGATGTGTAGATTGTAGACAAGAAAATTATTCAATAGTTTTTAAACGACAATTGACTTTAATTGGCACTTTGCGTGAATAGATCAATTGTCAATGACGGTTCAACTCAACGGAATGAGTAATTATGTGATTATCTCTTTTATTTTAATTTTATTTTTGTATTTGAAGAAAACCAAATGGTTTTCATCATTTTTATGAAACGAAAATTGAATAATTTTCATTGCGGAAAATGTTAAAAGTCATAAATTTTTGAACATTTTTGGCGGTTTTATTTGAATGTGATAAGTTTGTTAGTTAATTATATTGAGTCAATGAGTTTTGATAACGGATGCTATCGTAAATGTATGATTGTTCAACTAAAAATCTTGTCATCACATTAATTTGTTTACGATGATGATTACGGATTATTGAGTTTCAGTTATTTAATGTGATTGTTTTTCTAACGTTTACGTTTTTCATTTTGTGGGGTTTTCATTCATCATTATTTTGTGAATTGTTAGTTGAATTTGTGGTGGATCAATGAAATTTGAATTAACGTGATGTGTTTTATTATTCGCGATGAATTGATGATATTAAAGTTACGGTTGTTTGGAAAAACTATGCTGAAGTATAGTAATCGTTGTTAAATTAAAATCACTGTTTTCATAGACTTTCATGATAACGATAGGTGGTGTGCAGCGTGAGGGTGGATGGTCTCATTATAATTAAACTTAATTCTCTTATGAGGTGTAAATATTCAAGTGGTATGAGCAGTAGGAGGGAAAAAATAGTTTATAAAATCCACTTGATTTAATGAAAGTCGTGTATATTCTATAGTTTTTTTTTTTCCTTCTATTGTAGTGGGTGTTAGTTTCACTATAATTTGCTTAACGAATTGTGACAATCAGCCACCCTTTTATATGTAATTTATGCTTACATTACATTGTTAAACGATTATGCAAAATCAGTGTGTAATTTATGATTTGTTTTTATAACATACTCATCGGTTTAGAACTGCTTCCGTGTTATGTAGATATAAACGGTATCTAGTAAAACTATAAGGTAATGATTCTACCCAGCTTATCGTCTGACGATCGTCATAAAATTGAAAGGCAATTTTGTATTTGTATTTTATTTATCAAAGTGGATATCTCGACATTAAGGAAATTGATGTCAACGTAATTTTTTATGAAACAATAATTTTTCATCAAGAATCACAAATGACTATGTTAGAAATACTCAAACGTTTACTCTACATAATGTTGAGGTTATTATTTAATGAATCTATTTTTATATCGAAAAAATGTTTATAAATAACAAAAAGAAACGTATTCTAGTAAACGCATAGGAAAATTATAGAAAAAAAAAATAGAAAATTACGTACGTACGCTAGACATGTTTTATTCTTCTATTTTCATTGTCTACTATACACAGGTAATGTTGGAGTCAGTGTATTTCGGTGTATTATAATAACAATGTTTATTGGATAATAAATTCAACAACCGTCTGATTCAACTAACCATTAAAACCGATAAAAATAAAATAAAAACCGTAACAAAATCATTTGAAATAATAATAAAAATAATTAGGTAATATTTTGCATTATTATTAGTTTAAATAACATGTAAATGTTTCAGTTAAATTGTATACATACAACAGAGCATATAAATAAAACATTTATTTTGTATCTATCGCCCTACCCCCAACCTGAAATTAATTTCATATGAATGGTGTATGTGATTTTAAATAGTAATCACTGGTCCATAGATATAGAAAGATTTTCATTAAAATGTAATTCATTTTGGTACAATTCAACCAGATTTAATTGAAAATTGTTAGAAGATGAAAAAATGAAATGGGTGGTAAACCAGTCAGCAATTTAATATAAAAACACAGGAAATATTTAATTTTATTGGTTATAAAATATAGAAAATATGTTTGAATAAAATTCAATATCATTTCAACATAATTTAGATCAGACAACAGAGAGAGAAGACATTGAAATAGAGAAATTTGTTTTTTTTTTTTTAGTTATTTCTTTTCGGGTAATAAGGGGGGAACCCAATGGATTGTTAAAATAACAGAAAAAAAAATAAAAGTGAACTAATATTTTATTCATTTTACATGCAATCACAAATCAATCTTATTGGCAAATGTTCGGGTAAACCGTAAAAATGAATTTAACGATATTTCAGTGTATGGAGTTTTGGTTTTCTTTGAATTTTATTTTGAAGGCTTACGGGGTTTTTATGTAGGACATTGATGGCGTAGGGAAAATATAAATTCAGTGAACGGAAAAATAAATTAATTTTAATAGAATATTTGAATATTTATTGGCCGTCATAAATTCGGAGGTTTTTCTCTTTCATTTTTGCTAATAAATTCAGTGTGTTTTTTGTAGTGCGTTTATAGTTTATTTATTTTCGTCATTGTTGTTGTTGGTTTTCTAAATAATAATACTTGGATTGAGACTAAATGTGGTGGATGTTAACCATCTGTGGGTTGGGAGGAAAACATCCGACCTTTATTGTAGTGAATGTGGTCTTTTTGAGGTTTCCCTTGAACCATAGTAAATTACAATTGTGGTTTATTATTAATATTTTTTGCAATAGCAATGACATGATAAAATATAAGAAATTTTCATTTCATTAAAATCTGTCCGTCAAAAGGAATGGTGATGTCTTATCAAAATAAAATTATTCAATTTAGTCGTTGGTTCAATGAATATTTTAGCTGTGAAGAATGACGGGGGAGTGATAACAGTGAATGCAACCACCCTGTGGATTATAATGTTTATTGTTGATGTTACATTTAAAACAATAAATAAACTCTATGATGGGACTATGATGGCTAACCGTTTGAATGAATGAGTTATCCGTTTTTTTTTTTGTTGAGGCATTTCCCATATTTAGCGAATAAATTTATTTAGTAATTTCTGATAAACTGAAACATATGAAGTTATAAATTCATATGCACTCCAGCTTCAATGTAATGTGGGAAAAAATACGGTTCATATTATAACTGATCGCAAGTTGTAACACTAAACAGGTTAATTCAAGTGTAAAACCACCCACTAAAATGTGTAGTTGAGGGTATAGATTGAGAATGAAATTATATACTAACAAAAACCATAACAAACATAATAAATTGCAATCTACTGCAACATAAGTCGCATTAAACTATAAATATCATCCAGACCGTGTTCTATGTAAAAGTGGAAAAAAATAAACTTTCGGTGTACTGACTCTTTTTTTGTATTGCAATAGACAATTTATTTTATGTATAATTCATAAATTTAACAGGAACGGAATATACAGCGTCCGTTAAAGAATCCTGGAGTATTATGTCAGTATAGGATGATGATCGGTACCCAATTCACCAACAATAATATTCATTGGGATTGGTAACGAACAGCGAAACGATGAGAGAAAATTATTTGGAAAACGGTTTTAATAGGAATGACTAGTACGCCCTTCTATTGCATATTGGATTTTGATGCAATATGATGATAATGATTCTGGCTGATGATGATGACGATGATTATTTCTCACTGATACTTTTCTGCGGATCTACCTATTCACCCCAAAAGCTCAATATAATGATTATGTTGTGGTGTTTCGTTATGCATTTGGCCAGATGCACTTTATGGTATCGATTTAGTGCATCCCTTTCGTTGATCATAAGAATTTTATTTATTTTTTAAACTCTTTGAGTAGACAAGAACAACAATACCGGATGGAATATAATTTTCTTTTCGTTTTTCCTATTCTGTAACCAAAATATAAATAGCATCAATAGAAAATATATTTTTATCGGTTTCTTCCTCTATCCATATCGGTCCAACACGTATCAATGATATCGTTATGTTCTAAACCGAAAAAAGAAGTGAATTTTCTTCCAGTTGTTTTTATTCGTTGAATTTTTGACCAACTGGCAAAAATAAAACTGTATAACATGAAACAATTCAATATTTAACAGCAATTCCATGTCTATTCTATTGATAGTGTTAGAGTTTTATATATCGCGATTGTATCGTGAGATGCAAAGAAATTTTTTCTTAAAAAAAAACTGAAACATAAACATAAATTGTATAAGCAGCAAGTGCAATACGATGAAGAAGAACATATTTTTTTTATTATGTAATGATATCGAATGAAAGTCAAGAGTTAAGGCAGCAATGTACAAGGAGGTGGAATAAAAAATGGTTATTCAATACAATCGATGAAGGCTTTTCTCATGTTTAGCCGGAGGTAATGTGAAGTGTGATGCATTTTTATGTTGAGCTACTTCGTAGCTTCTTATGGTTTAATATTCAAGAAATAGAAATTGCAGTCTCCAAATCGGGTTTGATGAAAAACTATTTGACTTTTACTTATTTACGGATTACAATCACACATCACATGAAATCTTTTGCAAAAGGAGGAAACATTGAAAGTGTCATTTGTAGGCGAAAGGAACGTTAAACAATTCGTCGATTGTCGTCATCAAAAGATTTGAAAGATACTGGGGGGAGAAAAATGGTACTTCATTTGTTTTTTCAAAAAAGAAGATGAAGAGAAGATTTTCTCTATCAATGATTCAAAGCTGCTTTTCTTCGGTTTATGAATATTGCAACGAACTGGAAGAATGAAATTTTCACAATGAGTAAGTGAAATTGGCTTTTACCCACAAATAAGAATTTTTTATATCGTTTTGTCTTTTTCAAATCGAATTATTCGAAATGGACCAAAATGGTTTTACATGGTAACTCTTCTATTGGGCCACATCAAATTCATAGTCACGGAAAACTAATTTCCTTTAATTCCTTCTATTGGAATTTTTTGAATGTTTTTTATGTGGAAACGGAAAATCATTGAATCCACCAATTGACCTGGTCAATTTTAATAGAGAATTTCATCAATAATTGATTTGTTTTATTTACCGCTACAATAAATTTAAATCTTGTTGTAATATCCGTCCGGTGTGTGTTGACTGTAATTCCTTAATCTTCATTCAACTATAAGATTATGTGTGTACGTATCGGTGGGATGATGTTAACAAGAAATCATCTATGGTTTAGTGGCACCATTAAAATGATATATTTATTAAAGACTAAATTGAATAAGATAAATCTTTCCGTTTTCGTATGGGGGTGGTGTTTTGTCTTTCCTTGTCGCTTGATTTAAATCAAATCTTATGATGGCCATTGATAATCTTTGGTACACTAAAACGAAACAGAAAGTTATTGTTTGATTGTAACGTAAAAGTAATATTGAATGTATCCATGTTTATATGTGTTTTATATTTCCGTTCTTTCGTTTTTTGATTTCAAACTTTTCAATTTCACGCTTCTTTTCATTCATGACCGATCTTATGATTTACTGGAGTGGACCTCTCAATCACTTGAATTTTTTTTTATACTTTTGGTTACAATTTCAATGTGAACATAAAAGAGATCATTTATGTTGACTTTTCTTTGGTTATTTTTTTTATGCTTTTCATTCCATTCTTTAGTTTGGGAAATTTGTTTTTTTTTCCTTTTTTCACTTGGTCACTATGAATTTCCATTTAACAATCGGTTATGTTTTACCCATTCAGTTTGACCACATAAATGGATTGTGGGGAGGCGGAACGCAATGAGGAAACTGATTTTTTTCGTTTTCTTCTGCCTTTGGTATTGAAGAACTAGTGAAGCTTAACGAGCCGTTTTTCTTGTTCTATTACTGTGTATGTTGCTAACTGGAAAGGATAGCCAATTTCCGTTTAATATTTTTATAACATTAATATACATAAAATATAATAATAAATAGAATATGTGATTTTTTTAATGCAGCAATATAAATTCTTTTATGATGTACTTACTATATGGGCCAAACCAATAGATATAGAAAAGGAAAAAGGAACTTATAACTTGCGGTAGAGATGCTTAAGTTATTAGAACTTTTTTCTTCGCTTGTTGTTGTTGTACCCACCCATAAGTGATATGAAATCATAAGATGAATATTGTACTTGTTCAGAGGCTCCACAATATAACAATGCAATTTAACAAACTGGTATATAGTAACATAAAAGATAAGTCGTTTGTGTTTTACCATTCCGTTAGTTTCTCTCTGTTGTTTATTTTTTCTTCCCAATTTTCATGAAAATGAATTTTCATCTATGGTTTTAGTTATGCTCACATTCAATTTCTAAGCATGACTGAGTATCACTTATTGCCGTTTCCTTTTTGTGAATTAAAGAAAATAGAAAGAAAACCTCATGAATTTTGTCTTCCTTTGGTTGCAAATCAAAATTGTTGAAAATGACCAGAAACTATATTGTGTGGCTCTTACATTGGTAAAGCTCTCTAATTTGTTTTGTCCAGCCCTAGAAAATAGAAAATAAAATGAAATCAATTCCATCATAATGGATGTTCATCATCATGGGGAGAGATAAAGATTCAAATTCATTTGAATTGGGGATGAAATGTTCGTTTATATGAATTTTTATTATTTTACATATCTTCATTAAATCTTTATTATTCATCAAATGGCGTTCAGTTGGTTCTAAATTGGCATTATAAATGGGAATCAATTCCAGAAATGACATAAATTCACTGTATGTGTATCGGCTTAAATATCCATTGAGAGATTGTGAAGCATTGAACTCGATTTTATTTACGTAACATTGTGAAGAAATGCTTAGATCATCTTGGTAGTATGCTGTACTGTTTGCTGTTAAAATTAACTTTTTTGATGTACAGATTTATGTGAACTTTTACCTGTTTTCCATCATTCAAGTTCACACATGATTTGATTTTGTTAAATTCATTAGTCTGAATGGCCATCCATGAAGTTTTGCTTAATCAAAAATATTATGTTAAGTTCATTTGGATGGCGCCTAATTGACAACTGTACAAATGAAACGTTCAACACTTCTTTGATTTTTCTGTTTTCTTTTTTTTTAAACACAATTTTTCTGTAATGTTAAAGTGCGAATGAGAATTGTATAAAGTGTATGTTGTGTGACAGACAAAGTCAAAGGGAAATTTTTCATTCATTTAACTGTGAAACGTATGAGAAAACTCGATAGGGAAATTCAAGGTTTCGTTAGTAAAAACGATCAAAGGCCTCTTATAACGTGAAAAGTAGCATTAAAGTGGGCACAATATGGGCAATAATATGAAAATTTTGTTCCCATCTCATTGACGTTTTCATAACTTGTAAACAAACTTTATTCCATTCTATTTTGAATTATAATGTTTGAATGTACATTGAATATTATTTGTATGATGATATTGTGTATATGTATGATTTTTCAATATAAATATATGGCTAAAAGAAGATAAAAATACGCGTGGAAATATGAAAACAACTACTATTTGATATTATGATGAAAATGACTATAAGC
Organism: Coboldia fuscipes; assembly: GCA_001014335.1. Lineage (NCBI taxonomy): Eukaryota > Metazoa > Arthropoda > Insecta > Diptera > Scatopsidae > Coboldia > Coboldia fuscipes. Next base: position 61,698 of record JXOR01000271.1, read on the forward strand.
TAACAAAGACGAAACGTTTGATAAAGAGTAAAAGAGACGGTGCAAACAGATAGTATGAATGAGGAGACAACGACGAACAAATTAAATAAAAAGTCATCATATTACTTCCATACATGATTTATTACCATTCCGTGTAACGTATTATTTGCATTATTGCCCAAACGAAGTGAACATAATCCAATCCGAAAAAAAAGTAGACATTGTGAACGAGAGAGCTACTCGAAAATCCACTAGAAAATCTACTCCAACTCATCGTGCAAGATTCAAATGGAAATGCTGTACTTTTTCATCCAACAATTCTCCCCCAGTTTTACAGTATCCACTTCGATGAGGTGGAACCTCCTCGTTTACCAGAAAAAATCCAATAATAATAGCCAGGAAAGAAATATTGTGATTGTATTGCGGAAAATTGCGCGAATTTTATCGGAATTTACATGGAAGTAACAAAAAAAAAAGAAAACAAATTTAACAATGGACACAATTGCATTGAAATGAAGCGATTTAATACCAATCTATTACTATGATAGCGTATTATTTATTAAATTAAATTGGTGAAAATTTATGGAACATTTATTAAATGAATTTTGAAAAATTTAAGGTGATTTTTGGATGATATTAAAAAGTTGTGAATATACGAGTAACTTTAACATTGTGAGTGTACGTGCGTTACAATTTACATTGGTATTTTGTGGTTAACACCATTTGTTTGATTTTGATGATAGTAAAACATCAGCTTCGATATAGAGAAACAGACAACATCTTTGGATCATCTGTGAGTCATAGATATTAAATCAACCGTAAGATGATAGGAAACATGAGATGATGAAAGTCAAGAAGATATAAAATCAACACACACACACCCGGTAGAAGATGAAACTTTTTATTCTTTTTTTTCCGTTTTTCGGTTTGTTTGATTGTTACTGTTGGTGTTTCCTCATGTATTCTATGGTTTGATGTTAGCACCAGTTAACATCCGTTTGGAGCTTAACATTCATCACATTTTGGCCATTAAAATAGTATTTCACTTCCTGGGAGTTTTTGGATTCAAAATGAAATTTTCGCTAAAAATCATAGCGAAATCACCTCTGGATAAAAAAATAAAGTAAAATTATATTGTTTTTATTTAACGAGCCCACGTTTACCACGTCGATGATTTGCCATTGTTTTGCTGCATTTTGTTGAACGAATAGGAAAAACTTCTTTACCATTTATTATTACAGTGGCGTTCAATTTAATCTGGATGGGCCTCTTCACGTATCTTTTATTTACTTTTTTGGTTTCATATGGAAAATGAATATTCAATTTTGACTCTTACTCTAAGATAATCATGTGAGAAGATATAAAATTTTGTTTTATGCGAATAAATAGCATAGAAAATGATTCTTTTATATGACTCCACGTCCATTATTAGCATTCTGTAATTCAAAATAATAACGACTAAAGTGTTGCATATGTTACGAGATACGTCACTTTAAATTTTGTCAGTTTTCTTATTCTTAAATTGATCATAAGATTCAATTGTGAATTTTTATGTGATTTTTTGATTGTGAAGATGTCCCAGAACGGAATCTAATGGATTTCTAATATCTTTGATCCGATACATTGAGATTGACTGCGTCACTCATCGAAAGAATTGAAGAAGAAAAGATTGAGCAGTTGGGGGAGAAAAGAATTTCATAAGTTTTCATATGCCAGTTTGTATGAACATAACGGGAATATAAACTATGAACAAAATTGGAATCTGAATGATGCGACTAAATGAATCCATCTGTCCACACCGTATGGAGTTTATATAATTTTTATTAGTTTACCGATACTTTATTTGAAGCATCTTCTGAATACAACTAAAAAAAAAAGAATGAAAAAAACTTAAATAGTTTTCATCTCTTAACATAAACCATTTTTGTATTATTCTTCGTTTGGGGTATTTCTTCGTGTATTTGTTCCAAACAACAAACGATACAAACAAATGTGGATGTGAATTTCATAGATAGAAAATTATGATACTCACAACACCCGTCAAACAATTTAGATCATAATTCCCATATGAATGAATCATAATCGGATAGATTTTCATCGTAAATTTAAATTTTCTTTCGTATTTTCTTTTTGTTGGCTGTGTATAGTTTCCTTATAAAAAATCGTAACTGGGAAGTCATTTAAGTAAATCAAAACGAGGGGGAGTAGAGACCTACCGCTGATGGAATTTCCTATATAATATGATCAATTTTTATCAAAGTGGGTATATCATTTAACTCTAAATGACACACTAAATTAAATGTGTGGTGCACCCATTCTTCTCAATCGTCCAATCTCATATTTGTGCCGAATACAGTGTTCTATTTCATCTATCGTTTTAAAATAAAAACAGATTTCTTCAACAAATCACATAATTTAGATGTCAATGAGCAAAAAAATAGAAAGAAAATCGAATAAACTGAATGAATAAAATAAAAACAGAAAATTTTCATATACAAAACTGAATAGAGACCATTTTCATAGTTCAATTTGTTTGAAAGTAAGCGGCTTTCAATCGACCCGTTACATTGCCTAATATTCCATAGTGATTTCTTGGTGGTGGTGGTTATACAACACATAAATGATAATGTGGAAAACAGTGTGGAATCAAATGTAAAAAGAAAAAAAAAACGGTAAAGAGCGAATGAACTCAAACCCTCTGCAATTGGTAAAATTGCAAATGCAAAAACCATTCATCGCATGAGAATATTTTTCTCATAATATCAATTTTAGATTATTGAGTATAGTGGAAGAAGTAACATTATTCTCGTTAAATCGAAAGAGAATATTAAACTTAAAGGGAGGTGAGAGGGATGTTAAAATTGAAACGGAAGACTAAGTGTATGATGAAAAACTGATGGCAAACTGATAGGGAAAATTCAATTCATAGCCATATTTTCAATATTCTCTATATGATTTGATATTGAACAAGGTATATCATCGTTCTCTAGTCTCCAGTTATGATAGTTTGGTGATATTTTATATAAAAATGCTTCCACAGCCTAATCTTGTCGTTTTACGTTGTTCCGAAACACTACAGCAGTTGGTGGCTTATGTATATTGTTCGTTGTTTGGTTGGCGCACATTCAAAAAACGGAAAATCCGAAATAGGACGGCTTGACGCTGGCGTTCGACTTTCATTGACGCCGTTACTGTAATATTCATAATAACTTTTCGTTTAAACTGAGCGATTTTAAGTTGAGAAAACGTTAAATGAATTTTATGTTGTATGTATTTCACCGCTAGAGTTCTTCACTGCTGTTGTATTTGTCCCGATATGAAAAGAGAGAAGTAGTTTGGCAATTGTTCACGCTGTCGCTGTACAGCTCTTCAAATACCGATGACGAACTTTTACACCGAATACGGGAAAAATACGGTGTATTTTATATTAAAACTAGGAAAATTTTATCCACGAACGTTCGGCAATAACGGAGCATTTTCATTTGAATACAAAAAAAAGTTGAATATAATCAGAAAAACATAACTAAGACTTGAGTCTCGTGTATTCGGTTGTTATTCTAATAATATCCATATAGTTTTTGGTATTCATAAAATACACACGATTACAAAATGCACATAAGTCTTTGACTCGTTTGACTCATTCTCTCTACAATAGTGTAGTCTCGTATAAACTAAAATACAAAAAAATAGAAAATAGAAAATATAAAACAGAATAACAACCAAATCTATTGAGTGGGAAAGAAAAGAAAATCATTCAGCATTGGAGCTTCAGTATTTCAGTTAGTTTTGGGTAGTTGAGTTTACCGAAAAATTTTCATATTTTATTTTTTCGCGTGTGCTAAACATGAACGGTACCCTTAATAATAATGAACGTGAAATAATTTTAATCGTGAAATAACGGTTTCTTGTAAACTTTTAACATTTCTAAAGTGAAAGAGCACGTAGTTTTTACTTTAGTGATTTATTTTAAGTTTTTCTTTTTTTTTTTTTCGATTTATTTGAATTTTCATTAATTACATGTGTTTGATAAAAGATTTGTTAATACGAGAAACAAGAAATAAAATTAAAGAAATCAAGTGAAGTTTAATGAGCAGAATTATTTTAATTGAATGATGAATGAAAAATTTAACGATCATAGTGTCATTAAACATAGTGTATTTGATTAGACAATAATCAACTAATTAAGTTGAATACATTTTCTTGGGTTTTATGTTGAACTGAAATGTGGATTGGTCTGTTATTATTTAAGTGGAAGGTTCATAAATATTTTATGGAAAATTTTGTTGTTTATCTGAAAGAAAATATGCGAAAAATTGGTTATTAACACATTACGTTGTGAATTTTGAATTAAATTGTTCATGGAAAAACAGAAATTTTCGTAAAAGAGATCCTAAGGTGGATTCTGTTGATTAAACTTAAGAAGGGAAATTGATTAAAAGTGTTTTTTTGTGAAAATAAATGATAAATTTTTTAAATGTTTTGTTATTCTAAATGAACAACGAAATAGTGAAACATTTATTCTTCGTTGTGGAGAATTTTGTAGTTGAATTTGAGTTGAAAGTGGATTTGAATACGAGAGGAAAACTGGAAAAATCAGAAATTAAATTGAATTGAAAATTCTATTGTTTTTGTTCGCTTTATTTTGAATTAACTCTCGAATTGTTTCCTACATTAAGTCAATAAGCAACTGAATTTTAACGAAATTTTGAATTAAAAGTTGTTGCATTTAAAGAGGATTTTTAGTTTTTTTAATTCAATTTTCCTCAGTTACATTGAATGAATTCTGGAAAATTTCTATTAAAATCGTCAGTTGTAGTTTAGTGAAAAACGTCGAAACTTCCTATGTCAATTAAAATTCAAATTATTTGTTTGCAAAAAAATAAAATTTACGTGAATATCCGTAACAAGATTATTTCAGTTCATTCTGTATTGTTTTTCATAATAAATCTTTGGTCATCTAATATTCCGTAAAATAGAGTTGAACCAATATTTCAAACCAAATGAATTATTAATTGATATTTTAAAGTAATTTGATGTGTTCCGATTTGCCACCAATTTAGTGTGTTTTGACTATTTATAAATCTTAACGTGTTTAAGTGGCAAATTATCTTAAGAGATAGATTTTCATTCTTTTTGATAGATTTTCTATCGAAAGAAAAACCTTCATATTTATACCGAATTATATCTATCGTTTAAATTGGAATTTTATTTAAATTCTATTTCAACTGCGGATAAAACACAACAGGAATATTAAGAAATTTAAAAAGATTTAAAGACATCGAAAGAATCTTTATGTATTTTTGTCGCACATTAATTTTCATTTTAGTTTTAATCAAAATCAAATAGTTTTTCTTCTTTTTGGTTTCCACGTATAAAATTTTTGTAAGATTTCTACAGTTTCCTCTAATTCAGATACAATTTTTATAAGCTGGCGATTTATGTCACCCAAATAAGTTGACTAGAGGAAGTTTAAATAGAGAGAGAGAGATCAAATATAAAAGCAAAAATTTGAAAGATAATAAAATAGAAAAACTTTTATCATTTTTCCTCAGTTAAATGTGTTGATTAAGTGATTTATCTTGGGCTATTTAACAACTGATTGAAAGATGTTCAAATTGTATGATAAAATTCAATTTATTAAAAATATAAAAGTGTTGGATGTATCATTTAATTGTGATTTAATTCAGCAATGGTGAAATGATAATTGGAAACAACCATCAACAGTGAAACATAAATTATCATCGTGGATTTTATGATTTGAGGGAGAATTAAGGTGAATATCAGTTTAATGTTATTTTTTTTTATTAAATTTTTGGTTAAAAGAAATGATGTGGTTATGCTATGAAAATTCAATTGATGTAATGATAATGAATTTACCCCACGAAATATTACTCTAAACTACAGTGTTGATGATGATTAAATAAATGATAATCGATTTAGTGATATCAAATGGTCGATTGGTGTTTAACCTAATTTAGTGGGGAGCATAATTTACTATCAAAGATACAAAACTCCCCTGAGAACATATTAGAATCGATAATTTTTATTCATTCTAGTGACTAATAGAATGACTAAATCACCCGTATAAATTCCACATTAATTTACTAACGATTTAATTGTATGATTTATTTCGTAATCGTTGAATTTTTCATTTATCCATTGTGTGGAAATTGCTGCATTACATTGGCAATGAAAAACCAATTGTTTCCAATATAAAATGTATCAGAATATTTATCTCATTGTATGTAGATTTATTGGTTTAAATCTTTGCAATCGAATTAACTGCAATGAATTCAAATAAATTTCCATACGAACAAAATATGTAGAAACAGAAGCAAAATATTTTGATAACAAATAATTATTGAAATCCATTTATAGACAATGGAGTGAATATCAAATATACATCATTGATAGATAAACATTTGTATAATATTATTGAGGAAAATCAATTTCAAATTGAAATTATGAGAGTTTATTACTTAGCATAGCATTGAGAAAATGGAAAAAATGGGAAAATTACAACAGTGAGAGTACAGCATTCAACCAAATTGATTGGTTTTCACGTGAATGTCCATAGTTTATAACGGTTTTTTTTCCACCCCACCAAAATAGTATAACAATATTTGACCAAATGTGTGGTTGTTTTCCATTCAACTACACCAAAGTACAGTGTTATAAACAAATATTTATAAACGATTTTATTCTGTTGTCTCATACCAACAATTTTGATTCCAATCAATTGGAGTTCTGGGTATGAGGTAGCCAAAATATTCACAACATTTATAATACTTTCGTATTGTTTTATATTTTTGTTGGTTTATTTGTGTCCTCAAAATGGAAAACTATTAATTCAATTCGATTCATATGACCATTTATTTCAACTGTGAATAAATTTGGTGAAATATGATTACATCGATTGCATCAGAAAAAGAAAGTAACATACAATTGGTCTGAAATTCATATTGAAAATTTTTTTCTCTGTATGCAATGAAAGGTGTATGAGGTGGGCAACCATTTTTTTTTTGTATTACAATCGAAACCATAGAATCATTTGGAACATATTTTCAATAAATTTCCCAAGTGTACATCAATTTTGTACTATCGACTTTGGTGCATTGTGTCACTATGAATTTGCCTCTTTCTATTTAACACAAAACATAAATTTTATCAATTTTGTGCTTGCATTTGATCCATTGAAATTGTAGAATTGTTAGAAGTCCAAGACAGTAGAAACAAGAGATTTGGTATTTTACCAATTGAGATACGATATGAAAGAAAATTTAACTTTGGTATGGGACAAACGGTGTGAATGAGGGTTTTTGAGTTTAAATAGTATAAGATATTTTAAAATGAAAATTGTCTCCTGTAATAAATGAATGGTACACAAACCGCATTCAAGTGTAACAAATCAGATTTCCTGTGTTTTGGTTATAGTAAACGAAATGAACGAGTTAATAAGTGAACATTGGAAAATTGAATTTTCTTTTATATGGAATTTTTAAGTTTCTTTTTTTACCAATTTCACTGTGTTCAATTGTAATTTAAATAAACATTGTAAAATTACAAGTGACTTTGAATGCAGTTTTGCTTGTGTTTAATGATTATGGTGTCCTCTGTCAGTGGCACTTTTATCGTATAAAATGGTGAATGGTAAAACCCAAGTGAATTGTGAATGAAATTACCATTGAAAATTGCAGTTATTTGCTTTTATCAATGAGGGAAATATTGTCGTAATGCTGTAAACACTAAACGGTATAAGCTTTTAATCGGTAATTTTTGTTTGGGGGGGAGCATAATTGACGATAGAATTGGAATAAAATCCACTTTAGATTAGTTTATTCATGACCACACAACGAAATTAATTATAATTTTATATTTTCGACTGTTTAGTCGATTACACATGAAATTAACTTGATAACGATTTAATAACAAATTAATAATTAATGGGGGGCATAATTATTATGAAAATTTTATCCATTGAAATTGGTGAGTTTATTCAACTCGATTCAATTAATGATTGTGTTAAAACCATTCCATGTTTGATATCATTGACACATGTAACTTGTTCGATTGTCTCTTATCAAATTATTTTTTAATAATTCAGTTATTGATGATGAGATCAACTATCGTTAGTTGAATATATTTTCGTTATCAAAAGTATTGTATTTCATGTTGATATAAATGTTTTGTATTTGAGCGTAGGAAGGGAGTTAATGTGGACAAGTGAAATATTCCACCATTGAGATAATGAAATATTCTATGTAAAAATAATGGTTCAATTGCAATTGTTTTGGTGAAGAGAACAGGAATGCATTTTATCGTGAATCATTGGAAAACACCGAAAATTTTATTGATTTTCTTTCTTTTTGTGGGAAATAAGTTTATTTGGAAGTTAAGGTGTTCAGGTATCAAAGCTCATAAAATTGAAATATCACTATACATTCTTGAATGATTCTACGCTATTATCATAGTTTCTATTCATTCAGAAATTCTTTATATTTTTTGTTCTGTTAAATAAGAACTCGTAAAACAGAAGTAAATGACTTTAAGATTTTCTTTTCCCTAAAAAAGAAATGTTATAAATTTCACAAAATTTATAATGCCATAGTTTACCTTCAATGTGATTGAATTATAGAACTTAAAGGTGTGAGTTGCATTTATTACTCACCCTCGTTTATTTGGTGGAACATTTACTTTGTTTTGGAATATAACTGCAAATAAAACGATGGCAAAAAAAGTATCGCCAATTTATAGTGTGAACCTTGTGATTTATAAGCCAAATTATAAAAAAAAAAAAACTGAAAATATTCAACTTGATAGAAATATTTGAATAATCACACTTTACTGGTTTCCGTTATATGCACTTTACTTGTTCCGTTAGATATTCAGTTTTTCATAATATTTCAGAGTGAATGTTTTCTCTGAAGGTTATGTGTGCCATTGAAATGTAAAGGAATAATATTAAAATCCAGGTTGAATTCACCAAGTCACTACAATTGTCCAAAAATAAAACCCCAAAACTTAACTTTTATATGCAAAATGAAATCCTTAGTTGTTTTTTCTATAGTCCTGGTTGACACTGGGTTTATTTCCTTCAGTGTATTATAACAACTGATGGTCATCCATTGGAACTGACTCGAATTCGTTTAGTGGTCCCATTTTTTTTACATACAGGGAAACTCCAAACAGTGCAGGGACACCATAAAAACATGGGAAATGAAAAAAAAAATAGTCAAATATGAGTTTATCTCTGCAGGCATTCAAAGTTTATTGAGTCAACACCAGCATTATCATCCAAAGTGTCATTTCCGACCATAAGTTTTCACAGGAATGGCACAACAAAACGGTTTAAATTCATTTTTTAATGAAAACCTTTTGTGTTTTTTTTTTTGATTACAAGTTATCAATTTCCATATTGTGATTTTATAGAAAGAACTATGAAATTTCATTTAAAAACAAATTATGGAATAAATGATACGGGGGATAGAGGGAAAGAATTAAATTATTCCCTGAACACTATTAATAGTTGACGTGAATTTGAAAGTTCAATGTTGGAAAAATCAAAGATTTTCTTTACCTTCAATTTATTTTTTTGATTTTTCCATTCTTTTGGCTTCTCATTGATGTCAATGACAATAAATTTATAATATTTTATATCGAATATTTAAAATGAATAACTTAAATGGTTATCATTGAAGAGAAAACTAATGCCACAGTGAAATTTATTCACATAAATGATTGTTTTTTTTTTCCAAACGATCTAGTTGAATTCAAATAAATTGTTAATTCCAATCAATAAAATCTTTTCACTTTAAATATTCTAAATGGGGAAAATCTTACAATTGAAGATTGTATTCTCATTGTATACTTCTTCTGAATATTCCAAGCTGGAGAGTGGATAGTAAACGAACGGCAAGAAAAATATTTAAAAGTATTTGGATTCTTTCATTCAAAAAGCTTATTGATCATTTTCAACATATTAATTTATGTGAACTATTCGTTATAGAGAAAAATTTTCACAATTTTGAAATAACTGTTATACGTCCGCTTAATTCTTTGGTCCGATTACGGCAAACAATTCAGTTTATTTTTTCTTTGTAAACAAAAAAAAAGAGAAAAATTTCTATAAGCCATTTATGTTTTGTTATAGCCACAAAACGAATAAATTTATTGTACAATAAATTGCCAATGGGAAGAAACTATGAGTGTTTGTGGAAAAATCTTAAAGTGAAATGCAAAACGAGAGAAAATGTAATATTTTTCTTGATTTCCAATATATTTATCATTGAAAATTTGTTGAATCGTTTAAAGAGAATTATTTCTTTGAATTTATTTTTGTATTATTGGCGTGGGCATTATAAATTAGAGATGAATTTATTTGTGAAAAATCACTGTGTCCATATGAAATTCATTCATTGTATTGTTAGAGTTAGACGGACTAAACGGATGCCTATCGGGAGGAAGGAAAAGTAGAATGAAACTTATTGAATGATTTGTTAAGACCCAATGAAATTTGAGTAATACGTCCAACGCTTTGGAAATTGAAAAACTTCACTTCTCATTCCAGTATGGCCCATTAGTTCTTTATTTTCTTTACTTAAAATTATCGTATGATTTTATTTGAAAGTTTCGTTACTTTTTTTTTTGTTCGTATTATTTGAAGTATAAGAAAAATTGAAGACAATGTTATGCTAACAAAATATGTGCAATAAATTATCCTCGTCTGGTTGAATGAAAATACGAAACCGTTGAAAATCCGTGTTTGAGTTCTGAATGAAAATAAGAAAAATAGAAGAAAAACTGCGAAGGACATAAGAATAATCCATTTTATATTCTTTATATTGTAAAACAGTGAATGTTTTTAAAATTTAAATGATCTATTTGTGCATTCTTCTGTATATTTTTCATTAATATTATTTTTGTTCCATATTTTTGTACGTTTCATTTTACTTTGTTAATATATCGTTCGTTAGAATTGCTAATAAGTAGATAGACTATGCTAACTATAGCTGAAGAAGGAAAACTCCAATCCGAGTTATTCAATTTAATATACCAAAAACGATAGAATCACAGGACAAATGAAACTAGAAGAAGAGAATTTCTTAACAAAAAAACATGAAGAAGTTGAGAGGCTACACGACTCATTTGGCGATTCCTCTTCAGTGGAGATTCTGGTAACGCCAACTAAATTTCATTTGCAGTGACGTAGTCACACTGATGAGAATATTTGAAGAACAGTGGAAAACTGGAGCTAATAGAAATCCATTGGAACTGTTGTAAACAATATTTGTGTTAAATTTAGCCAAATTAATTTGGCAATCATTTATTAAAGTGACAACATTGGAGCCAAAATGAGAAGAAAAAACTCATTGAAATTGGTATCCTTGAATGAATGTAGCAATACCGTTGAATATGAAACTGTTTGAATGAATATATGGGTAGCCAAGATAAGCTAACCACGTCATTTTGTGTGATGCACGATAGATGACATCGTTAGATGAGTGCAGTTTCTACTGTTGGTATCTCATTAATAACAATTTTTTGGTTGTTCTATAAGGGATGTTCTTTTATTTCATTCCAACTAGTGCAATATGAAATTCCAAATGAAAATGTTTTCCCCGAAAACCCAAAATGAATAAAGTATCATCAAGAAAATAACTAGACTATCATCATTTATATTGCATTTTGGTTTATTTTTGGTAACATTTTCAATCCGTTACTGAACAGAGAATATGTTGTCCTTACAAATTTTTCTCCTTTCTGGTCCATCAATCTCAACGAGAAAACACGAAACCATTTAGTACAAAAAAAAACATAAGCGGACATTTCAAATGCAACATTATTTAATAAACGACAAAGATTTAATAAACTTTAACTCTTTGAGTCGGAATTTTGCCCGGAAGAAAAGTTCTTCAGTATTGTCAAGTTCTTGTTTCATAATAAATTGATAAACATTTCTTCTATTTTTTGTCTGTTTCATTGATATCAATAAGACAAGTTGAAATGATATGGTTACTCTTTCTAATAACTCACTTTTACTATTCAATGAAAACACAATATTTTCCTTTAAACGAGAGAAAATTGTGTACTTGAATGAATTTTGATGATGCTATTTCGTTATAAAAGGTAAAAAGAATGAAAATGAAAACATTCTGAATATGTGACGTTGAATTGAAGTTGAAGCCGAAAAAAAAAATCACGGATTCATTCAATACAGGAAAAAAATTGTAAAGTTTTCATCTCTCCATTTAAAGATGCCATTTAAATTAAAAAAGATATAAAAGAGAAAAGCTTCAACTAAAAGTAGTTGAATGTGTCTTTGGGAAAACATCAGCAGAAAAGTACTCAGAACGTTTATCTTAGACTCGTTGAAGTTTATTTTTTACACTATCAGTTTTGATATGCGACGATATGAGCCATTGAATTGAAATAAAAGAACAAGACAAAGTTGAATTTATATGGGTATTTGGTGGTGGTGGTGGCACATCAATGCTAAAGGGAAAATCCCCACGTTCGTTTGATGATGCAATAGAACTACACTCACTTCAGATTATGTGTGTTTGTCTATTCAATTTCTTTCTTTTGCCTCATCGTATGCCAGTCTCTTCATAAGTTTTTCGTTATTCAATTGATGTGAAAAACATTATCGTGTTTTATTCGATGTTTTTCGTGGAATGATGATGGTGAGCAATGGAAAATTCATCAACGTTGAGTAAACCGTATGGTATCATCTAAATGCAATTTAACAAAGTTATGCACTTCATAATCATTTATCTTTTAAAGTAAAATTAATATTTTATCATATTGATATGATAATCCATTATAGGTGGATTATGCAATTTATGCCAATACATACATCAATTTGATTAAGACCGTTCACTCATTGTAAAATCGATTATTGAGAGTAGTTGAAGTAATAATTTTTATACGAAAAACAATTGCATTCAAAATCGATTGAAAACTTATGGGATGAAATGTAATAAAAAAATTCGTCTGGTTATGTAAGACATGGAATAAGTAGAAAGAAACAAGTGAAGACGGCGGAAAATATCGTTTCAATTGAATATTGATAACATTCAACGAAGGCGACAGTACAGAACATTAAAATCCAAAACCATTTAGTTCCATTATAAAATCCATTTCAATCCTTTTCGGTTGTTTTCTTGGTAACTTTCAATAAGTTTTTACTTGAGACATTTCCACTGTATCCTGGCTATGTTTGTGTATCTGTTCATTGGGTTTCTTTTTTTTCTTGTATTAAACTTTATTGCGGTTTTTCCAAAGGGAAAATACTGTGAAAATTGTAACCATATTTTGTCTCTGAAATTGTAAAATTATTAAAATGTTTCGCTAGTAGAAAAACAAAAGTTTAAAAGAATAAAAAACAATATTTTCAACGCGCAAACATTATCTAAGATTCGAATAATTTTAAATAAGAAAAGCATATTGGCTTGAATTAAGATTATCTGTACATTTTATTCTGGTTCTGTTGAGGATGGTTAGGGTGTATTAAGACTGATGTTTTAACAAACCGAATACCAAAAATTCCTAATTAAGATGTAAACTCACGATTACAGTAGACTAAGAAGATTCGCGTTTTTTTTATAACCTCAATGCACATTATACCTACACTACAATCGAAACTAAACGAAATTATCTATTAAATGCATTCCATTTGAGATAAAATTTATAAATTTTAAAAGAGAAAGATAAGAACCACAGGCACTAATTAATTGAATCTTCTAGCGTAATAGTGTTTACTAAATTTCTTATATAAAACAGATAAGATAAACAGCATCAATGAATTGTAAATTTGTCTGTGGAATGGTGGCTATTTAAGTGTCACAAACACCCCTAGTAAAGGAGTGGAAAAAAATGATATTTAACACCCTGATTCACCCTGTGTGTTTAATGGAGCTAACAAACAGAATAAATTGTACCATTACATAATTAATTCTTTGTGAAATACTTTTTATTTCGGTTGGGGTATAAAGAGAAGAACTGGCTAGGCGATATAAAACAGCACATTAATTTAATTTTAATGGTAATTTCATTCAGCCAAAATATAATTAATTTTAAATTTAAATTTCCTATAAAATTATATTTGTTGATGATGAGGTTATTTTTTTTTTGGGTGTTGTTTGTACGTTGAATGGGTGGGCTAAGGGATGCAATACTACTGACATTCGAAATATGAGAAAAGATGAAATTATATTGTGTCGTTTATGGTGCATTACATTTCACTCTATGGTTCATTGCACATTCAAGTAATGGATTTTAGTTTTACGTTGTGTGAACTAAATTAACCGAAAATGAGAAATCGTGTATGAAAATTAATTTTAATAACAATTATGGTTATAAAATAACCGTTGAATTTTTATAATTATTCCCACGCTTCACGTTTCTATTAATAACGAAACTGAATTGAATTTTTACCATGAAATTTTTCGCGGAAAAAAAATGGGGGAATTAAAGTTCATTTGGCATTATGTTTTCGTTAGATTTTAAACGTGTTTTAACTGCTAAATAATTGGTTGCAATTAAATGCAATCGAAAATAAAGTTATTCAACATAGGACCATTGTATTCTGTTTTTTATTTAAATTCAGTTGGTTCTTAGTGTATCTAGACGGTTTTTATCTTTGTGGATAGACAATGGGATGAGCTTCTTTGGTATTGTAACTTTTTTGCATCTCAAAGAAATGATTGGAATATTTTGATTAAGCATTCTAATCGAATAGAATTTGGTTTAATAAAATTTCATATGAAGATCATTTTGGTCATTGGTTATTGTTGGCACGTGATTTTGTTGTTAATTAATATTTGATTTCTCTGAATGTAGACTGTCATCAGAATGGTAAATTGCAAAATAACCGACAGATTTGTTTAATTGCATCATATACCAATTCACCAGAATTGAAATTAAAACTCTACTGCATTGTAAATCATATTCAATTGTAAATGGCAGCAGAATGGTACACATAGTCGACCATAGGCTGATGAAAGGATTCAATCAACGCCTTTAGGGAACGTAAAAAGGTTGAGATGAAAATTTTGAATTTGAATGTAATTTTAAAATATGTTACATAGTTTCCATCTGGAATTGATAAAATTCATAAATCTGAGTTTTGATATTAAATTCCGGCTAGATGCATTGTGTAAACCATAATATCGTTTTTACTAGAGGGAATTCATTTGATCCCATCACCTGACACAATTGGTTAAAATTTTGTGCAGTCATCATCATATTTATCTTCTCTCATACTGTAAATAGTTTGGCCAGATATTCAATGATAATCAAGGCATCAAATAACTCGATCGTTTGGTGGCCCAAATTCAAAAAGAAAATTAAATTTAGATGAGGGGAGGGAAATGATGGATACTGGCAAACTAAAGTAATATTCATTAAAATTGGCCTCAAACAATTTATTCTCATTATTCAAAGATGAATGGTTTACATTCAAAGATGGAACATTTGTTTTCACCTAATTTTATCAGATACCATCTATATTCTATTCGATTCGTTTTCTTTTTATATCATTTTGGGGGTTTTTCTATTCCAGAATTTTCTCTTTTCTTTTTTTTATATAAAAATGAAAATATTTTATATGAAAATCTAATAATCTTTCGTTTAACAATTCAAATTCATATGTTTTTGTACCAACAAAAATGGTATTTACCACCACCACACAACATAATTTATATAAAGCAAATTAAAGTTTTAATAACTGCCTGTTTTCATTGTCTTTTCTTCCAATTGTTATAATCCATTTATGGCTAGAATGGCAAACCTTGTTGGACTGAAAATTATTTGACCAGAAAAGTATTGTAACTGAGAGAGAATGAGTAACCAAAATTAGAACGAATGTTAAATAAATATAGAAAATGAATAAAATTCTACACATATTAAAGTCATAATTTATGCATTTTCATATGCAAAAGGTTAAAAACGTAGTTCTGTCTTCCATATAATTAATAAAAAGCAAACACATACATACTGAGAAAAGCGTATTTTGTTTTTGGCAACTCTAATATAAATGAAAACTGAGGAGCTTTGGGGTCGTCAGTGGTGGTGGCTATTTTGTTGTTAAAATAAAGAAGTTTGGGGAATAATGGGGTTATTATGGATGACCAAAAAGAGGAATTATATGACTTTTGTATAAAAAACCATTTTCATAATCTCAAACAATGGAGTTTTATTAAACACAACATATGAGAGTTTTCGAAAATAAAATCATTTTGAATTATCCAACTGCATTTCAATATGAATAGTAAAAGTCTTCTTTTTAATACATGAAATGACCAATTAAGTTTTATATTGTAATTGGTAATGTGTGGGTTTAGATGAAAGTGTATAACACGATGAATCCAATGAGACATATAGAATATATCAGAAGTGGAGTTACCATTTTATAGTGCATTTTAAATGGTTTTCATTTAGTTGAATTTAATATCTTTCCTAAACCACAAAACGGACTCTCACCGATTAGAGAAAGTTTCTATGGAGTAGAGAATGGGATCGTATGTAGATCGTAATAAAATACAATCAAAAGTACACCGTTAAATAGAAACCACAATTGGAATGTCTTGTTGATGCTGGGTAAATGTAAATTTTTAATTCCATTTAACAATTCTGTTTACATTTATCCCTGTTGGCTATGGAGAATAGAGTTTAATGCAAACATTTTTTTTATTGGACAAGAAGTTAAATGAATCATTGGATTACTTATATACCATTTGGACAACGAATGAAGATGATGTCGTATACGACCAGTCAAATGCATTCCAATGAGAATTGCTATAAGAAGGAAAAAGAGACGAATAAAAATCGATGTTTATAAATGAGAGAATTTTCACGTTTATTTACCTAATGCAAAGAAGAAATTATTACTTTGATTACACACTTGAAGGCAAAAGGAGAGTTTTTCCACCATCCACTTTTATGCGGTTCCTAAATTACATATTACTTTAGTCAGTGAAACATAATTTCGATTAATAGTGGAGCGTTGAAAAAATTTTTTGTAAAGAAATAGTGAATACCTTTTGGTTGAGTGTTTGTAGTCCTCAGGATGAATATTGCACCATGAAAATTGCAATCGTTTTATGAGCAAAAATTCACTAATTTTTCTTCATTTTTTTTTTTTTTTCATTTGATGTTGCATTTTATGCTCTCACCTTCGGGATCGAAATGATGAGGTTATTTAACATTGAACAGGATCCCTACGTAGTATATAATCTGAGTTAAATTAAAGATATGAGTATCACTATATCCAGAGTTGGAAATTGGCCTTAACAAAAATTACACACGATAGGTTTTTGGAGGTTGAGAGGGTTAATAAACATTAAAGCACACTATTTTTTGGCATAATACCAAAATTTTCGTTATTATGTACATAAGCTAGCGGGTGGTGGGTACTTCTTTTACTGTTGGATAGAACATTCATCTACATAGTACCACCATACATATTCCAATGGCACATATAGAAATTGAGTACGACATACACGGCAATGGAAAAATAAAAGAAAAAAATGTATTGAAACCATAACGTCATATTTCTCGTTTCACACTGCTGATATTTACCATAGAGTAGTTGGGTATTTAGTTACTCTGCTGATCATGTTATTTGGGTGGGAATTGTGAACACTCTGTGCTGGTAATGTTGGCTGATGAAAAATTTTTGTTTTTCTTTTTTTTTTATTTGATTCCCTGTGTTTTTGGGAGACTCTCACCACATTACAATCCCTTCGTTGTACATAAATGCGGATGTATGCAATTCTCTTTTAAACGGTAACTGGCATTTGCCACACGTTCATTGCATTTTATGTTGCTGCCCTTCTCTATCGCCCCCCAATTTGAGAGTTGGGTGCAACTAAGTAAGCACGAATGCAAGGAAAAGTATTATCATGTGTATAACAGAATTGCACCAGTTTTTCCTGGATTATAATCTCACTCAATGTACACAAATCCATTGTGACGTGTCGCCAAAAACTAAAGGGGATTTCTAACAACATAAGAGTTTTTTTTTTTATTTCTTTTCTGGTTGGTGGGAATACTATCATTTTCTCTGGACGGGAGATTTCATACGTGAATTAAGATGAGAAAAATGTTCGGACGCTTCTATGAATCTCATAAGTCTGTGGCTATAAATGAAGACGTGAAGGCAATCGGACTAAGTATTAAGTCAGCAAAAGATTATGAAACGATAACTGAAACTATCATATAAAAATGGGCAGGACAATAAGGCGCTATTAGAATCAAATAAATGGACTCGAATCGGATTATATTGAATTGAAATCATTAAGATGATAGTCGATGTTGTCCAACTGATTTCTTTTTTTTTTTCTTATTTTATTCATTCTGTTACTAAGGATTGCCAGCGATTGCAACGAACAAGAAGAATTTGTAAGGAAACAAGGATAGAAAAAACGAAAGAAAATTACTCAAACAATTTGTACCATTGACAAGAAAATTGGGTAAGAAAAATGATCTTAACCAATGGTTTTGGCTGTTACCAAAACAATCACGTATTCTTACGGCTTTTGTTCAATATCGATTTCGTTTTGTTTCACATATTTCTGGAAATCATCGAATCAATGGGATCTTTTGGTACCGAATGACAAAAGATTAATTCAAAACTTTCTATAAAATTTTCTGGTTTTTTCCTTTAGTGTTTGTTAACTTTTATCATTTGATTTATTGAGTGCATACGATGGGCCCATAAGAAATTTTTTATTCTCGTTGAATATATGTAGTGCATTGAATAAGTTTCATTTGTTAGTTTTTCTTTTGATTTTATATTCGATGATGATCATAGCTGCAAAAGATTTATCAGTTTCGAATAAGAAATACATGAATAGAGGAAGCTTTTGTAATTGTTTTTTATCTATTGTAACTTAAGAATACAGAACTGTTTAGAAGATATTGTTGTTGTTTTTATTCGATAGTAGTTCATCTAGTTTTCATCGGTTTAAACAAATGAGAAATTTTCCTATTGTGGCTGTTTTCTAAATTAATTTTATCAATGTTTTCATGTAATTTAAACTTTATGTATTTTGTGTAGAAATTGAATTATTCAATTGTGTACATCTGTGGGTGAAATAGGTACTAACAGAGTAAATGAGATGATGGTTACTAAGAACTATTGCTGAAGATGCACGTTAAATTTTAATAAGTCGAGTGCACGTAACATGAACCAGCTGGAAAGATAATTTTCTTAAGAGAACATGATAGTTTTTTTCGTCTTATTTTATTTAGCTGTGGTCGACATAAGTAGTCTGCATTATTTAGATAGAAAAATTAAATAATTCTCATCCCATTCGCTAAATTTAAATTAACACAAAACATTGCCAACATAAAATTTAAGAAGTGCATAAGAAGAACATGAAATAATTTCTCGTTTTTGTAATTTTTATTTGATAACAAACAGTATGGATTGTTTGGGCCAAACATTAAAATAGCTGCTAATAGGCCGTTAAACTTGAACGCAAAATCTATATTGCCTTGTAATAATTTCGTTAGCGTTTCCACATAAATTTATTTTTTCGTTTTTTTTTTTTTCTTGTTCTATAAATAAACTCATTCCCTGCAGTCGTTACCGCATTACCATTCAAGTTTAAACGGATATTGAAGTTCGTATAGGAATATAACCAAGTTTAGGGGTTAAATAAAATTTAAGGGTTTGCCCCAGAATTGATAAAATTTTCATTTTCTACATATCTTGTTTCAACAATTCGATCAAGCCCACCATCCCATTTTATAGTTGTTTTCCCTATATGTTTCGATGGGGTAGCAGGGAGTTATGATGTTTTTTTTTTTTGGGACAACATGGGTAATGTGTATGAGGGAATGGTCTGATGTGTGGCATTTACAACGGTAACACAGTGCACCATTTCGTTGAAAATTTTCCAACAATCAGTTTTGCATATAATACGAGTTTGAAGGCCACATTCAATACAGTTGAAAATTTTGTAATTCGTAAAATGCAACATGAATTCCACTTAAATAACATCAATTTTTATTCAAACATCCATATAACTTTGACTTTATTCTATTTTCTTGTTTTTTATTTTCATTTACAACTGTTTTCCATCCACCTAATACATAATGGTTTTTTATTCGTATCCAATGCTGTTTTCTTTGCTCCAATTTTCATTATTCATTTGGTATTGTAAATATGATGGAAAGAAAATTATTATTAAATTTACCTTAAAATAAAAATCGAAATAGTAGGAAAAAAGGATACAAATGGAATTGATTCATAAACTATGATGACGAATGATCGACTATGATGCACACAGTTGCATTGGTTTAGAATAAAAAAATATGAAATTTGATTATAAATAATTAATCAAAATTCTTAATCTGAATGGTAGCAAATTAATTTAAATGTTATTCTCATTGTATTTATACCAAATCATTTGTAATATGCCATTCGTGTTAGAAAATAAATCGTTTGAAATGGTAGTTGAAGAGATGATCATTCATCATTTTAAGTTTTTTGTTTGGAAATTTGGCCAATAGCAAAACCACAGAGTGAAAAGAAATGAAAATTACTAGCTGGGAAAATATAGATGATGGTGGAATGCACTTCATATGAGGTACAGTTTTCCGTTTAAGAAAATTTCATTTATGAAATTGCAATAAGAACACACAATGTGTATGCCTCATTCATTCGTGTAAAGATTAAAAATGTTCTCGAACCAACTGCATCTGGTTTGGCCTGAAGCGAATAGAATATGAATCGGTATGGCACATACTCTGGCATAGTGTTCGTCTCCATGTAACACAATACACCCCCATTGTGATAACAAAGTGAATTCTTGAATTTCCTACTAAGTTCTTCATTGTTCTGGTTCACACTTGGTGGGCAATACAATTTTATACTGCAGAATTTTTACAAACAAAATGCTTTGTCCAGTGTTCCACATGACTACGGGTTTTAACACACACAGAAAACGGCAACATTTTAAATTGCACCACAAGAAGAAAAACATTTATGGTAATCATAATTCAACCATATGAGATCTAAGCGCTTAGATAAATTATATTTATAAGAATTTTATCTTATTTTTGCACTAAAAAAAAGTGTTCGTTTTTACTTTGAAACTCTAAACATATTTTGTTTTATTACAAACGGAAACTACAAAACTCGTAACTGTTTTATAGTATCAATTTAACCATATATGAGGATGATATGGTGGCCACATGTAAGCCAAACAATATCGTGTAAAACAAAAATATTGAGAGCTTTTTTTCGCATACAAAAAAGCATAAAAGAATCCAGTTGGATGCAGAAGAAAATAACACTTGAAATTTCCTTTTTTTGTTTTATATGTTTCTTGTTTTACTCAGACGGTTCATCTGGTTGAGGGTTTTTTTTTTTATTTTCGTCTGTTCTCATCATTTCCTCTCCAGTATATGATCTTAATGGTGTGATTCTTCTTGGCTCAGCATTTAACCATAACAACGTTTATAACCGGAAAAAAACCGTATAACTGAAGAAGAAAGCACGATACATTGAAATCAAAAGCATTTTTATTGTCTAAATGTTATGCTTATTCTCGTTTTGGTTGAATTCATTTATAAGGGATGTTATGGAATAACACCCATTCTGCCAGCAAATAAAGAAAATCACATCAAAACAATAGTGACGAATATCACCATCAGTATAGAACACACGGTTGTATGATAATCAAAATGTAGACGCTACATTTCATATGAAATTATGATACAAAGAAAAAAATTAAAGATAAATAAATCTTAAATCGTCTGCATAAAATGATATATAAACGTTGGTACATGAATATGATTAGGTTATGTCACCTACAATAACCGTTTAGATCGTATAACATTAGTCCACAATACAAATAAGAAACAAAGAATCTGCAAAACGAATAACATTCAAGAGTCGACGTAAACAAGAAATTGAATGAGATAAATAAAAAAAAAAGAAAGTAGCAAATAAAAGAAAAACATGAAACTTAATTCCCAACCTCTGATTGTGAATAAATTTGGTAGAATGGGAAAAGCTCATGCCAAAGCACTCATCCACGTTTTTTTCTTTTGCGGAAAATTATGAAAATCCCGGCTTTATTGTATTTCATTCCAGCCAATAACGTTTTGAATTTATTCTATCGCTTACACAAATGAAACGGAGCCATTCGAACCGGTTTCTTTTTTATTTTGGATAAAGAGAGATCGTTTCAACTAACAATCGAATATGAATAAAAAATGTGAAAATTCTAAGAGAAAAATCTTTAACAGTACAAAGAAAAAAAAAAATGGAATGGAAAACTGCTGATGAATAAATTATGTTTGCAAAATAATAAAATGACGAAATATATAGGAAATGAATGGATAAGAAGTTACTTCAAGATGAGAATACATGAGAATTCTGAAATAGGAGAAAACAACAATGAAATTCTTGGCACTTGATTCGATCGTCGCGTATTCTACAATTCATTGAGACAATTTCTTTAAAATCCTTTTTTCTTTGTCACTTACATAACCCCATAAAACATAAATTTTAGTGCAATGCACTAATAGCATCGCATAAGGTCTTTTGGTGAGGCCAAGGCAATACACAAGAAGATTCTTTGTTTTCTGGGTGTAGTGTGGGTGGTAGAACTCACAAATATGACTTTCATTAAATCCACAGAGTATTTTCTTTTCTATTTCTTGTTATTTTTGGGTGTCATAGACTTTGCCTGCACTATAATTTAATTAGAAAAATAAGTTTAATGTCATCGTAGTTGAATGCAATCGTATAAAAAACAATGGGGGTGAAGATAAAAAAAATGGCAAACTTTATTTCTCTGTTGTAATGAAACTTTCATATTCCAATGACTTGGTCATAACATTCGAATTGTAATTACCCCCGGAATTACATAATAAGGTTATTATGATCAAAATAGAGTTTCATCATTTAATTAGATGTAATTTAAGGATGACAGATCATTTATCAAATTCATCGAGTATAAAGATGAGAATAAGAGAGAATCAAATTCCTTGTCCAACTATGTCCTTTATAAGTAATTCATTTCTGCATCATCAAGCCCCAATGTATTCGTTAATTTATTTTTCAAGGAATTTCACTTGTAAAATTGTAATTCTTTGTGCAAAAAAACAAAAATTTCGTTTGAAATATAAAATGTAACGAATTGCACACAAAATGTGACATTACTAATTCAATATACCAACCTGATAGTAAATTTACAAAGAAATATTCCTTGGGCTAGAGTTAAAATTGGAAATAAAATCTTCGGTTTTTACCTCAACAATGTGGTAAACAAGTAAACGTTCAGAATTACAATAGAAGAAGAGAAAGAAAATGCACCATAAAGACAGGAAAAGATTGAAGAGGTGAAGATAAAACCGTTAGTGAAAGAGATATCCAATGCCTGGGAAATATTCTTTTTATTTGAGTTTTTACCTGCTCAGCCATGATGATTGTCAAATTAAATTTTCCATTTTTTTTTGTTTTTCCTATTCCACCATTAAAATGAAACCGCGATACAGGAGATGACAAAGAAAAGAAGAACAAATGAAATTTATATCTTGAATGGAAGGACACAAAATGATTTATATCGTTTACGAGAAGGACCCAAAAACCGACAAAATCATCTGATGAAGATCCATTATCTGAAGTCAAAAAACCAAACTGTACTATTCACGTCCACCTTAATGGATGTTACTGCTGATCTAAAATTACATTAAAACAATGATTGTCGTTCTCAATGATGCATTCATGGATGCATTTCGTTTAACATTTACCGGATAAAAAACAAAGACCGATTTCAATACTAAGCACAACATATAATTTGACACGTAAAAATTTTCCTTTATTTTTTCCTTGATTTTCATCGTTCTAAAATGGTCAAATTGGAACCAATTATATGCTTGAATACAAAACAAATCAATCGTGCACCGTTCAACAACAGAAGATAATCGAAATCCGTTTTCCCGTTTGACTTTCAATTAACAAAGAATTGCCTTCAAGGTGAATATAATCCAATTGATTCGTGTGACTTTTCTCTATTCCACTTCTTCCGCTTCTATTGTTGATGGCATATTGCAATTTGATTGCATAATATGCAACAGAGTAGAATGTTGTAGGCGCTCAATTTGTGATCAATAAATAAAAACGGTAATTATGATATGAATAAACAACACAATAAGTTCAAAGTATCCATTTAATAAACAATAAACTATTGCTGATGGATGATTACTATATTCAGTTGAATATTAATGTGAGAATAATACATTGAATATTGGTACAATTATATTGTTAGAAAACTATACGGTTTTTTAGTATTAGATGACAGAGAATAATCGAGTTGATTTGGTATGGGTAAATAGGAAAACATTCATTACAGTTATAATACATCATAAAACACATCATCAGACTAATAAAATAGCGAATAAAAGAAAAATACTATTGAATAGTTAAGCCCGATAATAATCGATTATATGCCATAAGTGCACATATGACTACAAATTTATGATAAAAGTAAAACGATTGAGCTATGCAATGTCTGTTTGATATTATTAAACATACCAAATAACAGTTGGAATTGGTAACAGAAAACGAATTGAAATGTTTAACAGTGAAACTGTTATTTGATTTTATTCTCGAAAAAAATGTTTTCTTTTATGTAATATGTTTCATTCAACCGAAAGAGAGAGTATTTCCAATACTCACACTTATTGTATGAGATCGTTGATTTTATTTTCCATTGGTAATAGAACGGAAGGAAAAAATATCGTGAAGATGATTGTAACAATAACATAAACAGATTTAATGCGCGTCTATACTATTAGAATGAAATGAAAAGAAAAAGAAAATATTATTTTCTTATGTTTTTCTCTCTATGATTTTCCTTGTTTTTTTTTATGGTGGATTTTATTGAACCGTATTAGCTGCCAATGTTAACCATATGATTTTATAGTTTTTTGGTTCTATTGTATATGAAAAAAATTCAAGTGGAACTGAAACACTCAAAACGTATTGATATGAATAACGGAAAATTCTTTCGTAAGACTGTGAAATATATAACCAGACAAAAATCAGAAATAATTTAATGGAATTTCATTAGCGTTTTCATTACATTTTTCTTATTTAATTCAACAAATATCGATTATTATTTTTATATTTATAGGAAAAACTCATGAGAAAGTCGATTTCATTGTAAAATAAACGAAAGAAATACGTTAAGTGAAAGTATTTGAGAATTGAATTTATATTAATCTGTCGGATATTGTCTTTTACGTTAATGGTAATGAATATTGTAATTATTTTGGTCTCATTTAAATATTATTTTGTTGAAAATTATGTTAAAATGTATTATTCTATCGTGTGCATGTAAGTAAACAATTATTGGATAGCATAAAGTAATACAAACAATTGGAATAAAAACCAATTTTTGGTTCAATGAATTTAAATTTTCAATTTACAAATCACATATTGTTTAGTATTACACTATAGTCAAATTGCACTTGATATTATGTACTTCTCACTTTAATTCTTAGGAATATTGAATAAGTTTATTGAAGCAAATTTTATATGAAAAAATGAAATGGATAGTTTATGATGTTATCATACAAATGCAAGATGCATTTAATGCAAAACATATTGCAAATGGATAATAAAAATCCATTTCGTTTGCATGTTATGAATTCAATTTGTTTTTACAATTCCCAGATTGAATTTTAACTGGAATTCATAGTATTAGAGTGAGCATCTTCAAAAGTCTAGAACGAGAATTTTATTCAAGGGAAAATTCATCCCATAAAAGTCTAAGAAAACCCATAACCAATTTTCTATTATGGATTCCATACTTTCGTCAAATGTCTATATTTAACAAGTTTGTTATGCGCTGTTTACCAGTTTATTATATAATTAAGAATTGATTTTCTATGCAATCAATGGTCTCCAATGGGACTAGTTTAACTGCCAACGCCGAGAAACCGTAAATGATTGACCAAAATTCACATCAATAAAAATATCCATAACCGACCAAAAAAAGAAATAGAAGCAAATCTCTATATTGCCAGAGTGATGGAATATGAGGATGAGAATTTTATTGGCCTCAATTACATATTTATAACCGCTGGTTTGACCTTATCGCTCCATTCCAATTAAGTGGCACAGCAGCATCCCATTCCTTGGGCCAGAATTCTGATAATCGTGATATGTGAACGTGTATGTATTTATGTATATTATGTGTCTCTATTGTATCACACAATGTGAATAAAACTATGTCATTGTTATCAACATTCACGGTTTTTCCCAATTAAATTCAAATCGATTGGGTGGGTGGCGATCTCGAACTGTCCCAACACATATAGCAAATCAATCACAGTTTATTTGTGAATAAAAACAAACCCTTCAGTTCTAAATTCAGTCTTTTGAGAGGGAATCAATTGATTTTCATGTGAAAAGGGCAATGAATTGATTTATTAGAATATGACATTGTGATTCCGTGCCGATATGGTAAAGTGGCCATGCTGTTTATTAAGTCTTTTGCTAATTCACTCATCTGTACATGGAAAATTTCAATGGGTTTTTTAATACTCGGATTGTTAATTTATTAGTGGCTTTTTCAATAGTTTGGTATTTATCAGTCAATGAGTACTTGACGTGGTATTGGGAATTCAATGCTTAAAAATTCCAATGTGAACGTGTGTGTGTGTGTGTGGTATCGTGAAACCAATGCCAATGCTAATCTAATGGTTTGTTATGTAAATTAACTGATAGTAGTCTATTACCATTACCGCATATCAGGACTATTTAGAACTTCTTTTTTTACTTCATTCATAGTGTTTTACTTCTAATTTTTTTGTTATTCATTGAATATCGACTGGAAAACATTATACTTCATTGAAGTGATGATCTAGTTCAACAATTCAGCACAATTTGTATATGAAATAAGAAAAAAAAATATATTTCAAGGATATAAAAATCGAAATCAAAATGATAATTTTTCTGTTGGCGTGAAACTGAAATTGGTTGGATATTTCTATGGAGAAAATCATGAATTGTAATCGTTTAGAAGAAAATCTATCTCACAATCATATGAGTTGGTCTTCTAAGTAGATCAAGTTGTATCTAAAAATTCTAAGGCGAAAACTGAAAGCCATTCAATCAATGACGATTTGATATAGCCTAATACTTGGGTGGTAAAGTATTTGGCTACTATGTATCACACAGTAAAGTTCCAATTGCTGATTTTGCAATGAATATAGTCGTCATCTGGTCGATGAGGTAATCAAAACAGACTGTGTCGATTCATTCACATCTGCAGAATTGAAGTGATATGATGATTCTCTACTTTTTTATTCTCTTAGTGTATGAAAACACTTAAAACGGATGGGATTTCAGTTTTCTTTTTTTTTTTTTATTTTAGATTAAGACGTTCCACATGGTCTAATCGTTTACCAGTAGAATCAATTGGTACTAGTAGAGGATAGTCATTTAGGACAAGTTCTTTGAAATGGAAAATGGGAATTCAGTGTGAAGAATTGGGACCATTTCAAGGATATTAAATCGAATGTAAATGCTGATTACAAGTATTGTCTGTATGTGCATTTTAATGGGTGACTCGTTATATGCAAAATGTTCATTTAATTTAAGAATGTGAAAGAGAAATCTGTATAAG
Organism: Coboldia fuscipes; assembly: GCA_001014335.1. Lineage (NCBI taxonomy): Eukaryota > Metazoa > Arthropoda > Insecta > Diptera > Scatopsidae > Coboldia > Coboldia fuscipes. The sequence goes on from JXOR01000271.1 coordinate 89,333, forward strand.
TATTGAAATCAAAACATGTGATTATGTTCACTTGACTGTGTAATGTGGGAAATTGAATTTTCTTTCAATTTTTTTTTATTTATTTTCCTCTGTACGATTTTCACACTTGGTTTGATGGGTTTTCTTTAACTGGCCACTAAAAAATTCCAATACTGCATTGAATCCATGAGTATTTTTGCCAAACGGATTATTCACTATCATTTAATGCAAATGTAATAAAAATCAGAAACTCAAATTGATTTTATAATGTACAATTGTTGGAATAATTGTATAAGAAATTAAAACATGATTGAATCATGTATGCTGATTAAAGCATAATACTTTATACGTTATTGCGATAATCCTCTGCCACTATATTAGCATACTTCATTTGGAAAATTAAATTTTATTAGTTTCAATTATGCGAAAGAGAATGATTTTATGCTACACAAGCAAAATCTATTTAACTGATGAACTATATGTTTCTGTTTATGTAATTCAATGAAAATTGATTTTATTTCAAAAAACTTTGGCCAACATAGTTGATTTGTTTTAAAAAAATTAAAATTCAAAACAAAAAATGATAAACTCTTGAATGTATTTTTAAATTTAATCGTATTAAAATGATTCATTTGCCATATATTTATGGTCTGATATAAATGATTTTTGTATTCAATTTATGTGAGATATGAAATTTATGTTTGGTGAACAACTTAAATTCATTAAATTTTCCACCATCAATTAGTTGTGTATGAAGAATTTTCACCGTAATTGGATCTTGATTCGGTACAATGATGGGACTGATGAGAAAATGGGGTGGATATTGGACGATGGTAGTGAACCAACGTCATTAAAAAAATGTTTAGACAGAACGAGATCACACTATCTCTCTATGGTTATAGTGTTTGATTTATAATTATGGTTCTTACTCCCGTGGGAGTTGGACTCCATGTGGTCTGTATGCTGGTGATGTGATTTAATGCAATTTTTCCTTTTATCACCGCATACAAGCAACATTGAACTATATTCTGTTGCTGTTACAAATTTCTCATATGAAATATTATGGGAAGCGCAATATCCAAAATAAAAAGAAAACTTTTCACTTCATCTTCATTACATCTTGCAACTAAAAGAATGGACAAAAATACAAATCAGCAAACACTTAATAAATCACTCAATGGGAAAGTTATTCATTATTGCTATGAATAAGACTATGGGCGGTCTCACACTTATACTTTTCTAGTTTTACCTCTTTTGTGCTGTCGTTTGCTTTTCTTAAAGTATTGCAAATAAATTAACCGATGAGATTTTGCTAATCATTCATGTTTGCTTGTTAAGAACAATTTCTTCTACATATTCCGAGTTTAAAGTGAAATTTTGTCAAAAGAAAAACCAACTGCATATCTCATATGCAAAACATTTTCGCCAAATAGAAATGTACTGAGAGAAAAAGAACAACTTCGATTTAAAAGTAAACATTTTTGACTTCTCAAGCAGCACTTAACTGTTTTTCTTGGTTGAATGAAAGAAAGAGTGAATAGAACGATGTTAGTTATTTGGGCCACAAAAGTTGATTCTTTCTGATGATTTTCATATTCCTTTGGTGTGTTTTTTTTTCTTTATAGTCTGGTCACATAATATTTTCTTCATCGTTTTCATGTAATTCTGCATTCAATTTATTGAGCAACTATTCAATAGTTTTCCTATACAAAATTTTCTTTTTTCTTCACTTTACTTGTGTTTAGTTTCGGGTGGTTTTAGATTGAATAGAGAGAAATCCCATGATGAAATGCCGCATATCTTCAACAGTAAAAAAAAAATGGTGAAGACTATAAAAGCACATTCATTTTCTTGAGAGGTTTTACTGCATTACTTCGTTTACCCGTTAAGAATTGAATGTAATAAGAATAAATTAGGCTACCAATCATGGGGTGTTTTGTCCTCCTTTTTTTCTCTATTTCGGTTAGAATAAAACAGAATTTTCCAGTGGCCCAAAAAAGCGCATCTTATATTGCATTTCCGTTATTCCTTTATTGATAAAATTATTTATTTTTTATTCATTTTGTGCATCTTCGAAATTTTAATATAAGCATGGGAAATGATAGTAAAAAAATAACTAAAAACATGAAACGTGTAAAGACGATGCACATAAAAGTACATTTCAGTTACTCTCAATGGTGTATGTGTACATGACGTACAGTGGAATAGAATGTAGTCCTTTGGTACATGGTATGCAATTTGTAAATGAAGTAGAAATAATACGGTCAAAGGAGGAGAAATGACAGTAGAATATTTTTTCTTATAGTTCAGATAGTTTGAATTAGACGGTGATTACGTTTCACTCTTATTCATAGTTTTCCTTTTATTTTGTTTTTCTTGCTCATAGAATTGAAATCCATTGTGTATCAGAGGTCTCACTAGAGGTAATATGTTGTGAGCATGATGCTAAACATCTAATTGTACACTAAACTGAATGGAAAAGAACATAGTCACATGAAACTATACGTTGTCACACAATTCAGTATTTTTCATTTCATCTGACTTTTTAACGTCTTTTTCTTTTTAGTAAGTGTACAGATTTTCCTATTTTTTATTATGTGAAAGAAACAACACTGATGAAAATTCATTTTCATTTAATGGGACATGAGAAACAAAAGTGGTTCATCAAATAGTAGTTTGTTGATTCAAATAACTATTAATGTGGCGGGTAAAATGGCAAATTATTCACATATCTTTTGAATACCTTGAGGTTATGTACAGTTTTTCTCATATTTGTTTCCATTCTGATTTTTTATGGTAGTGAACACTATTTTTGCTGAACCGTTAAAAGTGAATGATGAAACGTTTGGTTAAAAAATTCTCAAGTAAAAACCTCAAGGATTCACAGTGGTTTTGGTGTTTCTTTTTTTTCCTGGGGTTTCGTTTAGCTGTTGCATATTTAAGAACAATTTTTCACACTTCATTCAGCTATTTGGTGTATTTTTTTCTATTTTTCACTCAAAGAGAGATTCTATTGTTGTTTTTCTTCCACTCGTTGTGAAGTATTTAAATTCTCTTCATCCATTGAATATGAGCTATTCATTGCAAAAATATTACCAGCTACGTTTCTATTTAAATCTCATCCCTTTACAAATTTTAATTCTTGTTGTTGCTCCCAGTTAAATGCATTGTTTTCTCATTCAAATAAACACACTGAGTGGTAATATGAAAGCTAGAAAAAATCCTCGAGAAAATTGTTAGAGTTTTCCGCTTTTTTTTTCACATGAAATACACTCCGGTACAATGCCAATTTCATTCATTTCAATTAAAATGGAATTTGAAAAAAAAAAAAACGTGAAACCTACCGCTAATGATGACTTAATGAATAATGTCATTTCGCGTTACATTTTTTTTTTGTTATTTGCGATAGAAAATAACGCGGCAAGGAATTATTAATGAATTAGTTTATCAGATTTCATAAGCTCTGATTTGAAATTATGATACTGGAAACCAAAGAAGAATGATTTTATTATAATAATGCAACAGTACCAGATGCCACAATTGTCCAGTTTAGTTTACTCAAGACTAATGAAAATGAAAAACAGAGAAAATTGTCGTACAGTATAAATGGCTTTCCACCATCACCACCACCCATAATATTAAAATTGTATGCACAAATAACTGACGGTTACTCGCTCATTCTGTTCCAAACTTCATTTAAATGGCAATTTTCTTCACTACAATTTATCCATAGAATTTATGGTTTAGTCTGATGTTTTGGGTGGTGGTTGGCGTTTGTTTTTTTTTTCTCTATTCGGTGTACCACTCTATGCACTTAATAACAATGGCCAAGAAACAATGAAGTAAGAGGGGAGGAACATAGGAGAAAAAAGTTTCATAAATATAATTCTAGTTTGAATCGGGTCCAGAAGTGAAATTTCATATCTACCAACAGTCTAACTTGTAATCACCACAAAAGAGTTAAACTCCAGTTACAATGATTTTCTTCTTTTGGGTGTATAAAATGTCCGAGAGAAAAGTTTTTCTTATTCTTTTATAAATCCATGATAGACCTGGTGTAATATGAAAATCCTTAACGTTCACTTATTTTTTTATGGTTCATTTGAAGAAGGCAAACGCGTCATGTTCTGGTCTTTAGTCTTTACGTGTCTACTGTAATTAGAAAGAAACAGCAAAACTAATACGGAAAACATCATAGTCTTTTAGGTAATAATCTCCCCCACTTTCTAGAAATAGCAAGTCATTATGAATTATGCACATGCACAATATGAAACATAGTAACAATAATAGTACTTCTGGTCGATTGTCCTTTATAAACTTACTAACTCACCCTAATTCATTGACGCAAAGTTGACTACCTCGGTAACGAAGAGTGACAGACGACATGAGTTCATTCATAATGGTTACGCGTTAGTATGTACAGAGAAAAAGAAAGAAAAACAAAAAAATGTTGCAAAGGAAAAACTCATAAAAGATTTCCCAATCGTCATTGGTGTTGAGCTCCCTTAATTCCTTGATGAAATCTGGATGCACATTAAAACATCATAAAAGAAAGATTTCATATCAAACGTAAACTCCACATTGAGTAAGTGAAAAGAAAAAAAAAAACGAAAGATTTCATTTCTTTTTTGGGTGAAACTATTTACATTGACTTGTGCACTTGGCATAAACAGTTCTAAGCCAAAGAAACACACCAATATTCATCCACTATTCTGCTGCAGTCAAGTCAAAGTTTTTTTCCGTTATTTTTTTTGCCACTACCATCTCGATTCGTATTAAAGCCATGAAGTCAAAAGCAAAAGCATATCGACATAGGAAAAAAATGTTCGTTTCATAAGAAATATTCTTTGACTGTTCTGTTGTGTTAAAAGTTTTCCTCCACTATGCAGTCGTTTTTGGTTTTAGAAAACTATACAGATATGAATTTTCATCGTTCTATAGTAAAAGGAATCTCATATCGTTTGAGGTAAAAAGGAAATCTCTGAATGGAAAAAAAAATAGTACTGTGTGTCTTTTACCATAATTTTCATTATGAAAATTGTTTGTTGATGAATTTCCATGTCGTTGCATGATGAAAATCTAAAAAGTAAATATCATAGATATTATATTCCTTTTTAGCTATTATTCATCTAAGCGGTTTGAGTAGGTGATGGCAGTGAAGATGAATATCACATATTACGTGCCAATGGTTCACCTTACCCATCTATCGTGATGTTTTTATGTTTTTCAATAATACGGACATATACAGATGGTTATTCAACTCAATTCGTGCAAATCTGTTAAATTAATGTGCATCATGCGAATGGTTAAGGTGAAAGGAATTGTTTTCCTTTGCATGAATTCGAAAATTGCATATACGTTCTTAGTGTTTGTAGACTATTTTGGTTAAGCAAAAGTAAAAACAAAAAAAAACTCAAGTGCATGTTAAACGGTCAAACCATGTTATTGAAAATGGATCCATAAATATGTTTAACATTGAATGGGTAGAGACCAATTCATTTTTTGTTTGTAGTTCTATTGAATTCATACAATTCAACTGTCGAGTTCAGTAGTATTTAATCGTTCTTGAATTGAAGAAAACTAAGGTTACCAATAGAGAGAAATTTAAAAATATTTCATGTAATTTATGTCTACAATCATGCAATTGTTTTATGGTACTCTTGGTGCATTTTCAACTGCTATTCAATATTGATTGATTATCGGTATCGTTCTAATTTTCAACTGAATGCGCTGTTTAAGTTTTCCGAATAAAAAATTGAATGAAAATTGGTCAATGTCGGCCCACTATAAATCAGTGCCATTAAATAACTGGGAAATGCCAACCCTTCGATGGTATTTCCATCGAATAATTTACATGAAAGATAAACGATTCTTCTATTGAATTACCAATTAATAAGAATGAAATTTTGTTGTAAAATCGTTTTATTTAATGCCATTCAATATGAAAAATTGATTTCTTATTTCTATTTGAACATTCCGAACACGAGTAAAAGATAAATTTCTCATTTAGTAAATTGATTTCGAGTAATAATAATATCTCATTAATCTTTTAATGATCAAACAATCGTCTGGTATGACAGTTTAACTAGTTAATCGATCATCACTGTTTTAACTTTTTAATTAAGCGAAACATAATTAATGGCAATGTTTTGTTAAAAGATTTTAAATTACTGTAATTGAATGGGTACTAAGTTACCATATCAATATCAGAGAGAAGATAGTTATCTGTTCCGGTGCTCTTCATCAACGTCAATTGATTGGTTAAATCAATACGAAATGTTTCAATACCATTCACTTGATTGACATAATCCAACATACTGTACGCATTATTGTGATATTCAAATGAAATTATCAATATAAAAATCGTTACCATCTGCATTGAAATGTTCTAAGAAGAGAACATTAAATATTGTACACATGACATTCAACTACACGGTGAATGAAGTTAACAATCGTGTTTGTATGTCCAATTGTATGCATAAGTGGTGTACGTAAGATATGCCACTGAACCAATTCTCAGGAAAATATAAACGTGAAAATATGCTTGTTGTCTCCCGCATATTATCATCAATGACTCTGCATTCTTTTTTACCAATACCATAGCAGTTAATTTTTTTTTTGCTTTGCTATACGTTACTCTTCGTGACTTCAGAATCAGATGATGGCAAATTATGTTGAAGTAAAATGATGTTTTTCTTCTTTTTGTTTATTCGTAAAAGAATCATTGAACCATAATGTTCAAAATCCATAAAACATACACACTAACTGTGTAGTAAAAATTGCAATGCGAAAAGAAAATGAACGTTTCAAGTGATTTGAATAAGGCAGAATATAACAAAACATAATTCAACATCATCATCGGATAAGTCAGTTTTATGTGGGAAATGTTACGTTTTTCTTCCTGTCGTCCGTTTTGGCTTGAATTTACATTGAAACATTACTAGAGTTTTCCTCTATTTTCTTTCCTTTTTTTCAGTGTCATCTAAAGTGGGGTTTTTTGGTTCAATCACCTCTAATCTTGGCATTAAAATATTCTGGAGTTTCATTAAACCGTATTGTTTAAGCACATTCACATAATATAACAGAGTCTGAATAATGATACTCTAATATGGATGCCACCAATCCTAATTGTATGCAATGTGCCAGAAGATTAGCATAAGATAATACAATTCTTTCATTCGTGGTCGCTGCATCAAATCCAATGTTCCTATGGTTTTTCGGTTTTACATTTTTGGGTTTGCACAAAATCAGCATATTTTTCTGCACTTGCTCTTAACATAATGCCATTTCTATTACCATTTACTTGGTTACGGATGGAAAATAAAAAGTTAAGTTTATTCCATACGGTTCTTATCAGTTTCACTGATACTTTTCAACGGTTACCACATGGATCTTGTAAACCGCGACACTATTTAAATCTTTCTTTCTGTTCAAAATAAAATACACAAAGTTCTTTATCTCGGTTATATCAAACAAATCGTATGTGTATGTTTCTTTATTCTTTAAAAAAAATGCCACTCTCTGATTTTATTCGAACTGAGTATGCAGTTCCATTACGCACCAATGAATTCATGATAACCACAAAAATTACAGTCACATTATCTACAGGATGTGAATGAGTAAATTTTGTTTTTTTTTTTTATTTTTAAATCATCCATTAATACTACAATGGTATTGTACTATATACATCTCTGCTATCATAGTGAAAGAGAATGAAAAAAAGTTTTCCATTTCGTTGCTTTTTTTTTCACCCAAAATGATAAAACAGGGGATGATATAAAGTGTACCAACTTTCTATTATTCACAGAATTTTAACATTAAAAAAAAAACAAAACTGAACATTCATCAAATGAACATATTTTTCAATTGTATTTTAATCAACTTTGATACGAAAAGTGTTTGATTTCACACCCAGGACTTTATATACAATGAGTGTAGATTATTGCGATTTCATTATGGAAAAAGAGAACAAAAAAAAAATCAACCGAAATTATTAATTAACAGCAACACAGATAATTAAGAAACTTTTTGGCAAAAGACAATAATCCCCCATATAGAATAAATTCACATTATTATCATTGAGTGGTTAGTGAAGTAGAGAGTTTATAAAAATCAATACAAGTTAAAACCAGATAATTTGTTTCATGGAGGAAAATCCTCAATGAAGAATTTTCCTATTTGATTTTCTTTACGTGTTAAAGTTCATCAACGTGATGGTATTAACTTTTCTTTCATTTTTACCTCTTGGTAGATTTTTTGGCATATGTGCAATTTTGCATTCTCATTTGGTATTGCATGTGAATTTCTATGTGATTTTCTTCGGTTCAGATATTGTGGCGGATGGCAGAGAAAGAATGATGGTTACTTAAAGATACAGTTAGCAGCATCAGCATAGGCAGATCAACGTAAAGCGCACCCCATTTAAAATGATTTATGAGCCCACATTGTATGATTCATTATCCACAATGAATATGTTACATCCATTTCATTGGAGTTTTAGATTTAAACAACTAGACATCCAGACATGTATCCACTATTTATGAGCCCTTATTAATGTTAATTTCAAGTGGTCGGTATTTGCCATTGTATTGTTCTTGTTGCCAAACCGGAATCCTTTAAGTGCACTGATTCATTCTACGAAGATGGAAATTTCCGACTTTTGCTGTCTCGAATAGGAAAATTTTCCATCTCAGTTTTAGTACTGAGACGTGGATGATTGTTATTCAGTGACATTTATATTGTAGTACACTGTACCGTACATTATTTAACATAACCAGTTCTAATGAGATTAATTCCACTTATGCTTTCACGTTTTTCACTATTCAATTCGATATTTTTTACAATGACAACTTTATTTAGAAGTGATTTGATGTAACAAAAAAAAAAACGTGAACCTGAACAGACATTGTGGAACTAATCGTAAATCAATTTGTATACAATTCATTTTAATGAGAAAAGGAAACAGAAAAAAAAATCTGATGGAAATTTGGATGATAGTTTGGAGTGTTTTCTTGATCCAATCGTTGGATGGAGGGAAAACCATCACAGACAAATGTGACAATGCAACAAGACATGGCAGGGTGATTTCGGCGACAGCATGAATGGCAATCATTAATGACACTATCCAGTCACCATCAGTATTGGTTAGTCTTTGCTACCCCAAAATTACAATGGCAATAAATTCACCGTTAAATACAAAAAATATATTTTTTCTCTGGTTCTTGTTCAGCCATTCTGATGTTCAGTAAATCAATTTATGCTCCATCAGTCGATGTTCCATATTTGTCCCGGTAAAAATCACAGAATATCATTCCATTTGATGATGGACCTCCATAATCATAATGAAACTATCCGAAAAAAAGTAGTGAAACGTTAGAATTCATCGTTACTTTTTCATTTGGTTGCAATTTGAATAAAAATTGCCATTCGTTACTATGTAATTCCTACCAAACTGAATTCAATGTGAATGGAAATGCAAAAAAAAAAAAAAATTGCGAGTAAAATGAGAAATTAATTTTTCACTTTTTCATATTCGCTATAGTTTTGTTCCCCCGTTGAGTGCAATGACATTCCATCAGTATTCAAATTGTGTTGTTTTGCTTACCCAACACAATTCCAATTTATCAGCCCACCAACTGGATGGAATATTTTCCATTCTTTTTTATCGCTTAGGTGATGACACTCGTTGAAATTCACGTATTTTCTCTCATACACGAAAATATCAAACGGAAAATATGAAAACTGAAACATATTTGTTCGGCATTTTATTTTAATAATTTTCATACAAAAACCATCGTTCATCTAAAAATTGTTACATTCAAATTGTAATTTTGTATGCATTCTCTTGGGTTAAAAATATATTTGATTAGACTTTGTTATGTTGCTGGATAGGAATACCGAGAGAGTGAAAAATAATAATGAAATCTCTTACAATTTGTTAGTTTTTTTTTCGAATGCAATTGCCATATCATTTTGAATTGCCTTGTGATAAAGGATGGGTTAACAATGCAATGAAGACACAAAACTGTCCATTGAATGTACATTTCAAATGGTTTGTCATCGTACAACCACCCAAATGAAGAATAAACTTGTTTTTAAATGGACATTGACCAACAACAAAATTATTTTTAAAATTTATACAAACAGAGGACAACCCATTTAAATCTCATTAAGTCCGGAAAATTTATTTTTACTGTTATTACAATTTTATTTCTGTGTGCAATTTGGTCACAAACAGATTTTTCCTCATTTTATTCAAAAGAAGACATTTTATGTTTCAAAAAACTGGCGGCCACAGTTTGTGATATTAAACTTTTCATATTGATGGAACAGATTCCATTTGAATACTAATGAAACGTTGAGTTTGAAGAATGTTTTCATATGCACCAATACCGCAAACAGTAGTTGGCTTCAATATTAATCGTTATCGTAATAAGAATTGGTCCATTGATGGTCTTTAAATACTGATAATTATTATTAACTATTAAACACTAATGATTAAGTTTTGTTTTTGATTGCATTCAACATCCAAAGTAAAGTTTCACTATTTCGAAGCGACAAGATACTAAGCCAAATAATTTGATGTGTAACGAACTAGAAATCCCATAAGTCTTCACCATTCCCTTTGGCATTAGGTGATTTTCATTTTCACCCCAGCAATCTTGGCTGACTGTTACAAATGCAGAAAATCGACAACATTGACCTAGTCTATACGAATTGATATGGAAAATTCTAAATGTTTTTGTTCCAATTTAGAAAACTTCCATTTAATGTTGATTCAATTGCTATTATACCATTATTATATGAATGTAGTTAAATCACATCCATTAGTATAGTGGGAAAATGTTAACTTTCACCCTCATCCATTCAGTGTTTAACCAATTTCGATTCATTCTCAATTGGTTTGTATTATGATTTATTAATGACTGGTTGTTGTTAATACATGAAATGTAATATGAATATCAAAAATCCTTTTGGAATCAAAAGAACACAATTTTCTTTAACGGTTCTTCCCTATTGACACATATACACATTGACTGGATATTTCTTCTTTCCTCCCACCAAATCGACCTCTACTACACATTCAGTATACACATTTCTTAGATCCGTATGGATTACGTGTAATATTGAATGGGTTAGTAAATTGCATACCGCATAAATGGAAATCAATAAAATATCATCATTGCCCCCGTATGATGTCTATGCTTATATGTTCTGGTTCATTTAACAACACACACAGTGATTTAATATAATCCTTACTTGGTTGTTTCGATATCATTGAACTAGTTGAAGTATTCCATACCAACCACCCTCATTCATAATACTCGTTTTCAGTGTATTTCATATGAAAATGTTTGCCATAACACACAAATATTTTCGCTATTGAATACCATTGGAATTATATTTGTTCTGTGTTTCTTTTCTTTTTTGGTTATGGCGCTACAGACGGTGTTGTTATTGATGATGAAATATCCTTCTAGTGTGTTATATGTGGCTCATAATCCTAGTTGAGTAAGCATCATATTCAAAATCATGAAGAATACGACACATTTACCTTATGGATAAGGACGAGAAGAGACAATCATTCTCTTGTTAGTTAGATTTTTCGTGTCACAAATGTATTTCATGATGCCGAAATATCTCACTCTCACCTTTATTGTTGAGATGATGGTGGGTGATTCGTCTTAGCAAATACATCAAGCCCTCCTCTTCCATATCTAATATTTGTCGTTGCTTAACGTTTCGGAATTTTATATCGACTCCAACTGACGGTTTATTTTTTTTTTTGCTCCTTGAAATTGATATATCGATAAATTGTATAATAAAAATCATGTAATCTCGTCTTATTCTCATTACCTCATAGATTTCATTTTCTTCTTGAATGTTTTTTTACACAGTTAAACATTGATAGATTTCTTAAGCGCATTCTAACAATTTACTCTGATCACTTCAGTTATATTCTTCCGTTATTTTCCTTCTCTCTCATTTAATTTAATTTTATTTTTCGTTCTTTTTCTTTCATAAAATTTTCTCCATGAAATGCATAAAAATCTGGTGCATTCATACATTTTTCATATTGTCAGTATGCGAAAGCTTCAATTTATCAAAAATCGTTGCAATTCCACGTTCTCTTTCAAACATATGGTAAAATGTAGTCAAAGTGAATCAATTCATTCCGGTACCTAACATCACACTCATCTTAGTCAGCATTCGTCAATGAATTTAGTTTCGTTTCTTTTTTGTTGAAGTTTTCAATGAACAATCCAGTTGAATTTGAATTCAATCATTGGGATTTTGTTATTTGAATCTACTCATGATTTAACCGGAAGAAAAGAGATGAAAAACACTGTTACTTGAATTTATTGTAATTTTTTTTCTCTCTCTCTCTCTGTGTTATTTGGAACCACAAACACGTTGGATTTCCATTATGGTTTTTGATCAAATCTTGTTGATATACTAAATATTCGTATTCTTATGATCCTGGGATTCATAACTGAATGCGAACATGAACATCCATAAAACGAATTCTTCTACATTCAACGGAATGAACAGAAGAAAGAAAACAGTATTTCCCGTCACACGGTTTTCATATTAAATTCTATTAGGTAATCCATGAATACACATTCTGGTTGTTCTTGGTCCTTAAGAAATCCTATTTTTTCTCCATCCCTAAAATGATAAAAGAAGAATAACAGATATAAATCGCAGACGGGGAGACACTCACCAGAATAACAAAAAAATAAAATGAAAGAGAATCTCTTAAAAAATACCAAAAAAAGAAAATGAACGATAAATGGATGTATGTTTATATGATTACATAGATATGTTCGGTTAACCGCATAAAAAGAATATGGTCTTACTTTACATTTTTCTTTCTCATCGAACCCCCATAAATGGATCATACCAATGTACCCATTGGTATCAAAAGAATGAAAAGCCAGGTGTCATTTCTTAAAGTACCACACATATATTATTATCTATGATGATCCATATGATGCATTGATTCTTTATTGTTACCTTTTTTTGTTGTTGTTGTATTTAGTGTTTCGGTTACATTTCATTTACTCATCTACAATAATGTGTATGATTTTCTTTACAGGATATTCTATCAGTCATCCGTTTATCATCCGGTTTGTGAATATTCAGGACACAAATAGATGGAGTACTTGTAACTGGGAGTCACTTATTGAATCAAATACCTTGTCTATGGCCAACAGCAAAACACGAGTTACTTTAAACTGCAGTATCCAATAAAAATCAATACGTGAAATTTTTTTAAAGTTGATCTACATTTTGGAGGGTGAACATAACAAAAATACGATAAAAACCGTTTAGAAGCAATGAAGAAAACAAAGTGACATTTTCCATATGGATTTTCATTGGATTTTATGCTCATATGTTTTTATTCCATTGGGAAAATATTTTAGCATAAACAACATTTAAGTGAAGGTCGTTTTTGGCTGACACAGACGTATGATACTACTGTTATGTATGTGTGGGTGGTAAACGTAACATATTACTGACACACTTGATTAGAAATTCAATAGATCGAAAGTGTGTTTAACAATTGTTGTATTTCTTTCAAATATTAAACGCGAGTGATCAACATGCAATCGAACTTTATACAATTTGAGTGTACTTTAGAGTCTTTAGTTCATTGCATCCAAACAGACGATTTAACTATCAATATCATACATTGATTTTTCCGGACAATTCATTCAGTTTTTTAGTGATTTTCATTTTACAACTTTTCGTATTGAGGAAAATCGTTATTATTTCTTCTTTCGTTTATTTTTCCTCTTTAGTTCCTTAAACATCTTCTCGGTGTATTCAATTGAGAATAACAAGTACGAGAGGCTTTGACAACGATAACAAGACGTTATAAAATCGATTGAATACTTTATAGTAAAACTAAATCGTTTCATTTGTTTCTTTTTTTTTTGGTAAGCATAAACAACTTATTTACATGTTGATCACAAACATAAATAATTATGAGAATTGAAGAAAAAATCTTCCCCTCCAAAAGAAAGATGAAAATGTAATTGAAAACCGTACAAGTGATAAACAAATTATAAATTAGATACGATGAGAAAAAAAGAAAATTAATTTGGTGTGGCAACCAATTGGTAAAAATTGTTTGGTGAGAAATGAAAATATCATCTAGTGAATGTTTATCTCATTTATTGGTGTGTCTTTTTTCCGGGTATTCAATAATCTAGTGAAAACAGTGTGTGGTTGTTTCATAATAAATTTCTTGAATTTATTTAATTTTTTCATTTTGAATTTGCTACAATTTGTGAATATTTAAACGAAGAAGTCAGCTGAGAGAAAATCAATTTGGTGTGTGCTGGTTAAAAATTTGATATTAATAGTTGTGCAAAAACTCTTAATAAATGTAAAGGCAAAAATTATATTAATTCAAATTGGAAAACTAAAAGTTAATTGTGGAAAAATGACAAAACTAAAGAAAATGTGTTTGTTTAAATTCAACAAAATGAAAACTAAAGTAATGAGAAACGTGAAACGATGAAATGTACAAGACAATTGAATAAAGTGAATAGTTGTTCTGTATTGTACGTGATTATTCAGTGTTGAAGTTAAATCGAGATAGAGCACAATATAATAAAAGAGAATAAAAAAAATTTTTTTTTGTAAATCTATTCACAATGGCTACAATACTAAACGATTGTGTTTCTGTGGTACTGAATAGCAATTACTTAAAGTGTTCAATACGTGAAAATAATTTTCTAGAAAGTGTTAATTATGTGAAAACGGTCAAAAGAAAATATTGGTGATAAGAAATTCGAGTTTAAATACAAAATACTTTTCTTTAAAGTTAATTGAAAAATTAAAATAGAAAAAACGAAGTTAATGTTGAAACTAAACAATTAATTGACGTGGAAATAATATTAAAGTTCGAGTTAACGGGTGAAAGAAAGAAACTTTTTATCAGTCAACGAACGTGAATTTATTTGGCCAGTGTAATACATTTAGAGATTAATATTGATCTCCATCGTTATCGAACACTTCATTCGCATTTTGTATAATAAAAAATTCAACGAATTCATTTTAAACGCATCATTTGTAGTTCAATATTATCTTGTTCATTAATTATACTCTTTTGTTTCGTTCAAATAGTCATTATAATTGAATAATTGTAGTCGCAAAAAACGAATTTAATCAAAAAGACAATTGATTCTATTTCATAACCTAAAAAATTGTGAATTAATCGCCCAATAAGAAACAAGTAGCGACACAAAAAGTTAAAAAAAAAAATTAAAAGGAAGAAGATAAAGAGAAAATTATTGTTTTGTATAACAAATCGCTTAAATGAGTAGAGATCACGTGTATCGTGGCGGTAGTTTGAATTCATTAAGGCGTTCATCATTGGTCAGTGCTGTGTTGGACAGTGCATCAAGTTGCACAAAGATCCATCCACTGGATATTGGTGTGGATATTGAATTAGATACGCACAGTATTCCAAGTCGGGATATTGGTGTTGCGGCTCACGATCCTCTGATGGGAAGAGTTGGACACCAACGAAACTACGATACAAAAGCAAGAGTACATCATAAAAGGCAAGTACTAATATTAATTCTATTTTTTGGTTATGGCAAATTACAATTTCATTATGATTAATTAACTTACTAATTAAACAACCTAACCTCAAATTTCCACGTTCCATGTGGTATCCTGTCAGTGTTCCTATATATCAAAAGTCAATCAAAATCGCAACTGTTATGATAATAATTATCAAAAAAAAACCCCAAAACGCAATATTGGATTATGAATGAAAATAAAATCAAAAAAATCAGAATAACAAAGCTAATATAACCGCAATAGTATTTAAAAATCAATTTTATTTTTAATGATAATATTTAATCTATAATTCATCATAATGCATCAAGTTGTATTAATGCTACGCTAGATTTAGTATAATTATAATATTAAAAGTGTAATGATAATGATAATTTAAAACAAATAATATACATTGAAACATTATTAATTATTGTACATGAATTGTACAATTACCATATGACTATTTGCAACCCATATTTAAATTGGAATTTATTATAAAACCGAAATTAATATATAAAAGCATATTTATTTATTATCAAAATGAATTTATTAAATCACATTTATGCGTAGTTGTTTATGTCATGTATACGCAGCATAATATATAATTCATAGTTTATTAGAAGCAATAATTATATTAAGAAAAAAATGAATTTTATTTGCATTGTGATTATAGAATGCGAATAATTTTAGGTAATTTAGAAGCTCTGAATGCTGACCATTTACTCATAGCTAAACAAAAGCATTGACAAAACTGAAAAGTTTTCAAAATAAGACATTTAATTCAGATAAGGAATTTCATAATTTGATATGAATGGACTGAAGAAAATTCAATGAATTAACAACAAAGAAATAGATTCGTTTTTCCTTCAATTTAATGTGTACAAATAAATTTTGATTTCTTTAAAAATTTCTATCGCCATTTATAGATGGAATACAAGGATTCTTCTATAACCTAGAAGACTATGTAGTACCATCTTTATGTTTGTGGTATTTTAATGTTTGTTGGCTAAAAGAATATTTATTTAATGAAAAATCAATGGGAATTGTGTATGATAATATTCAATGGTATTGTAAATCGTTTGATTTTTTTACCCCCCAAAGGGATATAAAAATCAACATTCAACAAACATAAAATTTCGCTAGTTTTCCAACATAATTTTGTTGTTTTTATATGAAAATCATTTGAAGGTTTTTTTTTTTTCTTGTCTTCTTTAAATATTATTCTTTTTGATTTTGCTGTTGAATTCACGACCATTTAAATTGTGCAAGTTATGTAATTTGATTCGATTTATTCGTTAGAGAAAATATGGAATTCAATATTATGTTGAATAAAATATCGAAACTCTGTAATGTTTCTTTGGAATATAAAACAAGAAATTGAATGAATTTACAAGAAAAACTAAATAGGAAAATCTGGAAAAAAGTGAATAGAAAATATAGACTAAAATAGACTGGCCTTTTGGTAACCGAGTGAACTCTATAGTTTTGTGTCTCTTCAATTTACGTGGTCTTGGGGATTGGAACCTGATTATAAAAGTTGCAAGTGAGCCAAAAACCACATTGGAATAAAAACTCAACTATAAAAAAAAACCAACAGTAAAATAAAATGGTAAAAAAAAAAGAATCAAATGAAAGAGAAGTTCAAAATCCAAACAAGCACACTAAATAAAGCTGCTCGTTCCATGTTTTTGTTTTGGTGGGGGTGGACGTTGGGAAGAGACAATGGCAATGGGCTTGTAATTTTCCAATGGTTGTTCATTAGGTCATGGATCAACTCCATTCCAATAAACCTGTACAGTTTTACATAATGCCGCATTTTCCGCATACAAAACCACATCGACCTGCCATTTGATCCAACCAACCTCATACTCTGTTTTACCAAAAAAAAAAAACGAACCAGAATAGACTTGTCATCACACCGGGTCACATTATAAACCCAAATACTTCAAAATACCCATCAGTTTTCAATGAATATCATCCTATCTGATTCAGTTTTCTATTCACTTTTTATGATGACGAGTGTCCTGATAAAATTGGAAATGATTAAAAAGTTTTGTTGTCTTCTCATAATTAACCAGCCGTTTCATAATCAATTGGAAAAGAAGACTTTTGATAATGATGAAAGAAAATTTGTATTGAAAACTATACGATAACATAATTTTGTAAACAAGTTTGAAACAATTATTGCCATTTTTTGTAGCTCTGTTGTAACATTATACTGTTGCCATGTTTTTATTTTATTTCTGTAAAATGGGTCAAAGACATTAGAACCCAAAGAGCAATCGTATAATATGAAATATAATCAACAAGAACCCCCCCAATTCATTGACAATTTTCCAATAAACAGAGTGAAAGCATGCAAATAATCAATGATATTGACTAACCAAATGATTTTGAATTCAAAAACCATTTATGACGTGATAACCAGAATTTCGTTTTACTGTAATTAATAATTCAGTTGATCACCATCAAGCAGCAGTGATTTCGCGTTAATAGAGAACATAAGAAAAGCGCACATTGTGTAATGAAAAATCGTCTATTGTCTAAGAATGGCCTGGATTCAGGACTTTCCTTGTTTTCTGTTTTTATTATTATTTTGACCGTGAGTTAAGTCAGAAGCTCTAGAATATCAGAACTATGTTGAATATTCTTTGTGTCCGTGTGACACACTAAATTAATGATAACGAATAGAAAGTAATAAAATAGCCAAAAGGAAAACAGCCAATGCGAAATTGGTATGGGAAATAAACTACATTTGGTGTGATAGGAAAAACCGTTGAAATTTTTCTAAAAAATAAAAAGAACTAGAAAAGCAGGACACGTGAAATAATATACCAAACAGCGAATTGTGGTGAGAATTGTATGAAGAATTCATTGAGGGTTAGGGTTAATGCAGACTAGATTTTCAAAATGGAAAAACTACAAAAAAGCACCCATTTCCAAAGACCATACAATATCGACGATATAGTGCATTTACATAAAACATATTCTAATGAGGACAGAAGAATACGAAATACGGGGGAGGATACGGTATAGAAATGAAAGTGATATCCGTATATGGATTTTTTGTTAAACAAAACAGAGAAAATCCTTAGCTGAATACAGTGAGGCCGCAATTCAAACTAATTTTTGTCGCGTTATAAATATACATAATTCGTATTATGCTTCCCTATTATGTTTCCTTACCATTTAATCGCCTTATAGCCAATTCTATAAGACATTATGAATTGTTTTCTGTGTCGGACTATTCTATTATCTATCTATTATTTTGATGAAATAAAATGAATAGTTTCTTAATTCTGCGCTTTCACAACATTGCTTATCATAATTTAATGGTGTTTTCTTTTATTCTACCATTCATTATGTGTGGTGAAATGAGTCACTGTATGGGATTTTTTTATTCCACTGGGTGATGGTAATTTATTTTTTTTTTTTTATTTTTAATTTAAAATTAGCGCAATCGCGTACACTATTAATTAGTATCATTTGTTATACGAATAAAATGAAATAAAGAATAGAGAATGAAAGTAAATTGAAACTGAGATTACTGCAGTTTACTTAATATGATCGGATTATATTCATATTATTTAAGACTTGAAGTGGGTGGTGGATCAGAGAATAAATAACGAAAAAATTGTTTGAATAAATAATTTTAAAATATTAATGTGGCACAGAAGTATAAATGGGGAGACAGAATGAATTGAAATCGATATGAAATTTGAATAGAAATGGGTTGTTTGAAATGATATTGATTTTAATGGGTTTTTTTTTTCGCTAGTCAAATGATATTTAAGAGGCAAAAGAATTGTAATGTACATTTGGAGTACGGTAACATTGAACAGTAACGGTTATTTTTTTTTCGGTATTAATATCACACATAAACTGGATAATATGTTTGCTGATGACGTTGTTGTTGTGACTGAATGAGATACGGTTTTATTTTTTTGTAAAATCATCAACAAAATGATATGAAATAGATTCATTTAGTTTTCCATTTTCCGGTTTATTCATTCCAATGTGCAGAGAATAGAAATCGAAAATGGGTTCTCTTTCAATGTTGTAAGTTCAAATATCGTAATTTCTTATTTGGCGGCTGGTTACCCAATGATGCCAAAATATTTCGATCGAAAACTGTCCAAACGAAGACATTTATTACATATTTAAATTGTATGGCATAAGAATGACGTTAAGAATTGACTCAAAATGTCTTGTGTAATAGAGAACTTCAATGCCATTTTTCTAAATGAATGGATGTTCCATAAATGAGACTGCCACTATTTTCATTTCGTTTTTCTTTTTTGAAAACAACGATCAACGGTTTTTTTTTTAACTTTCTATTTCAATTTTTTTTTTCTTTTATTTTGTTCCTGATGGGTTCTTTAGTAGTACTCGGTTTTTTTGTTTGTGTTGGTTGTGTTGAATTTTCCAAATGTCATGTCACACCAATTTCCTTTTAAAACGTTAAAATCATTGGTGAATTTCCATGGTATTTGGGTGTCGGTGGAATGTTATGCATATGGAAAAAGTTTTTTTTTTTATTCGGCATAGACATCGCCAATACCTCAACGAAGACACCAATTGTCTAATAACTTTCTATTCAACATAATTCTATATTTTACCCAATTTTTTTTTCTATTTCCATTTTTCTTTAACTGGGTTCCACTGAAATGATATTCAATTCTATGGTTTTTATTTTGGTCTATTAAATGTGATGAAAACTAAAGTTAAATAACGATATAAACCATATCAAATTATGTATGAAAGAAGTATCAATTGTATAGTAAAACATCTTTTCAATTTATACTGTACTTTTCATATTCTATATTTTTGTTAAACATTTATGATTTCGATTGATGTTTTGTGGTATTACTTCTTTTTGGGTGAAAGAAAAGCTATCCTAGTTTGATAGTTGTTTTCTTTTTGTAATGGAAAACGAAATTGTAGACAACATGTAACAATATGCAACATAATAGTATTGTATAATAAACTTTTCATTACAATTTGTTGCCATATAAAAAAAATCAGATAAATAAAAATATGTTAAAGTAAAATTTAGTGTTGGTAAATTTAAACCACTAAAACGATGATTTATGTGAAAATAAGAAATAAAAATTCATTTGTTATGGAAAATTAGCATCGAATTATGAAATTGTATATCGAAGGAAACCAAAGTAAATTCATAAAATCCTAATTATGGTTAGAGTTTATCTAAAAATTTATGATTTCTCAATGTTGAAATGGGATCTATTCACGTTATATTCAATTTTTATTTACACTGTATTGGGGGAAGAAAGGAAATTGTTTTATCTAGTTAGTGGTTCATCAGTAACCCTTTACGTCATTACGACGATCAAACCAGCTAGTCAATTATTAACTGAAAATAGAAAAATATTTTTTTGGGTTTTCTGGGACTAATGCATGAAAAAATGAACCATTTCTTATGGTGACTAGTAATAGACCATTGCAAGTCCTAATTTTTTTACTATTAAATGTCCAACATAACATTAGTTATATCAAAAGAATAAATCTGAATACAATAACAAACATTAAATTGAAGGAAAGGCTTTCTCTTTAAATGATATAATAACCAGTAGGCGCGCAATCAAGAATTATATAGTCGTTATTCTCTCTCTACTTTCTTACTTAGCGTTTCTTTTCTTTTCATTTTTAATTTTCTACTAAATAGTTGAAAGAATCAAATAAAAAAAAAATCACACACACACCATTATCAAAAAAATATTAAAGCAAAACTAGAAAAGCGAATAAAACAACATGCTTTAGAAAAAATTGAATGGCCCATAATTGGAAAATCATGGAGTTGTGGAGGCCTCTTTTCGCGATGGTTTTTTCTTTCTCATTTTTAGTTTTCATTTATTTATTGCTGTTATTTAGTTTTTTCTTCTATCTAGTATTGAGTTCTTCTACGTTAAGTAGTTTTATTATGGAATGATATTTTACGCCAGCCCCATAAAAGCTTCTTTATCGACTATACATCTATTCATTTTGTTGGTATGAAGATGATATACATTCTATTTGGTTTGACGGCCTAGATAATTGAATTTAATACGACTAACTGCCTATTTTATGGTAAAAACCATTTTCTAATTGGTTATCATCCTCCACACAGTTTTATCATGGAATGATCATCATCAATGGAACGTATCGTATTTTTTACCATTCTGATTCACATTATCCTGTTTTTAGTTAATTTAAATAATTTCTAGTCAATTTTTGGCCCTTTAAAAAATTCTCACCCACTCTAAATACTCATAAAGAAGCGAATAATTTTCTATGGCTTTTTCACTTTCTGATAACCGAATTTCTATAAATTCCGTATATTTTATGTTTATGTATTTTAGTTTTATTCTTGAATTATAAACCATAAGAAATCATATACAACATAAATGTAGACAGAAAAAAATTTAAAGAAAACTTAAATTACAATAGACCAGCATAATATTTAACATGCATAGATTATTCACAGAAAAAGGTAAATTATTATCCACTTGAATGAAATACTGAAAGGCCTAGAACAATATGATGAGTACCAAGTACAAAAAATTTGTGTATAGAATTTATGATTTTTGTATGTACCTTTTATGTATGTCCAGATTGAATTTGAAAGTTCAAATGGTTTATATTTTATCATTTTCAATATGTTTTAGATATGCTTAGTTTATGATTTTGTGGATGAGGGGTTGAATATTGGTACAAGTGTAATCCTCATGTTAATGGACTTTGCCTAGTATTTTATGCATATGTAGAAGAGACACACACACACGACATAAAAAAGAAATACAAAGAACTCCCTCATTGTACACCCATTAGAAGTTATGGAATGGTATTAAATATAATATTCAATCATTTAGTCTTGTGTTTATCATGACCATACTCATACCACCTTTGATCCCCTCTAATATCGATGCTTTATGTCGAAAAGTAGAATGTTTATCATCATTCTCTCAATTACCAGCTCTGTAGTTGTAGGCTCCTTCTCTTTAACTGAATTATGATTATGTTACCATATGCTACACATTATTATTAAACGTTATTTGTTATATAGATAAAAAGTAGTTTAGTTAAACAGCTACTAAAGTGATGATAGACTAACAAAACATTATGTTAATAGACTGCTCTCTTCTAGTAATATGCAACACTCTTGAATGTCGCATCCAGTCAAATTTATAATCAATTTGCATATAAAATCCAATATTTCTTTTATCATTTTAATACGAATTTTTTATGCATTTTTCAATTTATCAGTTTCATTAGAATGAATTTAGACTAATAACATGTGTATCCTTGGTAGCAGTATTATAATGTTTAACTATTGATAACTAGTACCTTACCTTCTATGTATCTATTTCTTTCTTTCTTTTTTTCTTTTTCTCTTTTCTCTCTATATGTCTTAAATCAATCGTGATTATATGTGTGTGTTTTCCAATCAAAAATAACAAAAACCCATCATCTTCAATTAGAAAATTCATTTAATGTAAAACGAACAACATAACGAAATAAAATATGAATCGATTAACAAATAAGAACGTCAATGAACTACGTGTGTGTGTGTGTGTGACCTTACATTAACTATAATGAATAATAAAATGCATCCAGTTTAGGATAAAATTGTTCCTTATCAGCATCAAACAATTTTCCACGTCAACACATCATATTGGTGAATCAATTAGTTATCTTTTGACATTATGCAGTGTGTTGTTCCTTATACAGTACTTATATACTATCACATGTAATTGTGAAAATATTAAGAGAAAAAAAAAAAGATGAATTTTCACTTTTTCCAAATGTGCCATAAACAATAATCAAACAGAGCAGAAGAGTAAATGGTTTACCAAGAAAATAGAAGATTTTATCCTGTGAAAATATAGACGATGATCTTATAAAACATTAGGTGTATAATTTTGTGCTTACATCATGATATTTTAAGGGACTTATAATCGACATAGAAGCAAACGAAAAACTAAAGAGAATATTTTATTTATAAATGAATAGATATTTTACAACCAAATTAGATGAGAAAATCTTGGTGTGTGTGATCCTTTTAGAAGGAAATATCATTGTAACAAGTAAGATACGAATATTATCATTTAAGAAAATAAGAAAAACTTCGTTTACAGTAAATCGGTGTGTTCAAACAGAAGAAACAAACTATCAATAGTTGTAGTTGAGGTTAAAACACTAAATACTAAACCATTTACCCCTAAGAAACGTAATTGAAAACAATCAAGTGTTGTGTTCTTTAGTTGTTTTTTTATCCTGTTCACCTCTGCTATGATGAATCATAGATTTCGATGTGTCATAATGTTTTATTAGTAATAAGTTTTTTTTTTTTTTTTAATTTTGTGTGTTGTGTTCATATAATCATTATTTGTAATTTATGTACATTGTAATGAAACCCCAAGTGCTATAAGAAAAAAGAATCAAAATAGAATCCAGACGTTTTTAGAAGACGTGTGTTTTCGTAGAGTTGTGGTGGATTGGGTGTTAATGTACCAGGAGAATTTAGAAAGATCATAAAGAAAAATCCCAATTTTGTATGACACCCCCTCCGGTATATTTGATTCCATAAAGAGATGATGTGCATTACTTGAATGTTTAAGCATTTATTGGATTACAATGTATAACAGTGTTCATAGTATTATGATTGTTCAACATCATGTAACCAGTTTTGAATTATATTTTCATTAAAATAGATAATTTTTGTTATGGTTTTAGTTGATAATTTTGAAAATTATGTGAAAAGCATTGATCAATTGGGGTTTTATAAAATAGTGTTACTTAGCGATAAGACAATTGTTATTACGTATGTACGGTACGTAATACGGTAATGAGAATTTCAATTTTTAATTTATTGTATCTTGTGAACCAAAAACGTATTGTCTATTACAAGTTACATGTATGTATATGGTAATACTCTGATAGTTGAAATGTTTTGCTGTAATTTTAAATAGGGAAAACAATGGGATTTAGATGAAAGAATATGAATGAGAAATTTTCATAAATGACTTTAAACTGACACTGAACACAATTGAATACAAGTAAAAGTAAATAAAATGCAACATGATGAAAATAGATGAAAACATTAGGGCATAATCCAGTCAAATTTAATTCAGTCCAAATCTGAGGAAAATTGTAAATGCAACCAGTTAAGGGTTTTAACTGTAATTTGATTGTATTTCCGTTTGTTTTATTTTTGTGAATTTGGGTTTGTTTAATTTAGTATACTGAACGAGAATTTTAAAACATTTATAGAAGACAAGTTCTGCAATAATGTTTGTGTGTCAAATACCAGAACTAGAGTGAGAACCTGATGTTTGTGTGCACGTTTTCAACATTTTGGTTTTTGTTCATAATTTCATAATGTTTATAGACTGATTTAAGTTGGTTAACCGATAAAAAAAATGAAAGACTAATTGTGGGGCGGATAATAAACATTTACATAAATAGTAGGACTATGTCAACGGTATAGAGTCAAGTGATTTTGAACTGAACAGAATTTTGGTTTTAGTTATTTTCTATTGATTTTTGTTCCTTTATGATCCTTCATTGATTATATGTGTGAACTATAAAATTGTAATTGTTGTTAAAATGAACTAATTTTTGTTTGTTTTGTAATTAACAGAAGACTCTTAAACAACAAACTAATTACTAACAACTAAATAATTAAAAAGAAAAAAACAAATAGCCAATAATTTATATTGATCATAATATTCTCTTATTCTATTCGGTATTATTCATACGCAGACCTCTATCACGTAAAATAAAGCCACACTTTTCAGAAAGCTTATCAAGTTTTTATCGACGTGATCATCAAGGGGGCCCACATCAACGAGGAGCCCCCGCATCATCAAACATGGAATTTTTAAGAGGTGTTTATGCGTTCATGCAAGTGAGTAGAGCATCGGTGAGTGTCTATTTTTACTATAATAACTACTAACATATCTTTTCTTAAAAAAAAAAAAGTAAAAAAAAAGCATTGCTGTCTTTTATATGGATTTTATCAGATAAGAAATAATAAAACTAAATACCACCCCTCCTCCAAATGCATATAGACAATTTATATGTAAATGTTCATATCAGCATAAGTAAATCAACCGCATCAATATAAACTTTTTAATAAATAAAAAACAAAAAAAAACAAAAAATAAAAACTGCCCAAAATAAAAGAGTAATTCACCAACCAAACAAAAAAGTAAAAAATAATAAAAATAACTACGAATACCGTCCACTGAGTTACGTTATAAATAATTAAAATAAATAAATAAAAGAAAACCCTTTTTAAATATTTATTAAATAAAAAAGTAAAAATATACAGACTATTTAATCATCATCAATTACGCGAATAAAACGCGAATAAACATTTTAATCATCCGTGTATTGTGTAAATAGTAATAAATCGTTAATAAAAAAAAAAAAGTCGCGGAATTTTAACCTCCCCCCGCCCCATCAAATTAACCACCCAATCAAAATTACATAATCAAAAGGCATTTTAATTCATATATGTATATTGTAAATCAAAATAAGAACTATCAGTTTTTATATTAAAACCGCGGGATAAAAATGCAGGAACCAATGGTAACATTTTATTTGTATTTATTTTTATTATTTTATATTTATGTTTAATAATAATCAAGCTGAGACAATGTTGTAATCTTTGTAATTTGTATTTATTGTATGTATATAATTATAATCTAATCAAAACATACAAAATTGTATTATTATAAATAATGGAATCACTTTAAAATAACACCACAAATGAAATTTATTATGGTTTTTGAACTTGGTTATGATTTTTCACTGTAATGGTATTTCTGGTAATGTTTTTTTGTTTGTTTTTTTTTTTTTACGTTTTTGCGTTTTTTATTCGGAATGAAGAGGTGAACACAAGCAAAAATGAAAAATGTGTGCTTGCTCTTCTGACACAAAAGCACAGATTTAATGTAAATGAGAGTTTGAGGATTCTGTTTATTCTTGATTTAAAAATTTTTGTTGTTATGTTTCAATTCACCGTTGTGTACCACCCTCACGAAAAGATACAAGCAAATTACACTGAAATACACCTGAACACGATGAATATTTAAAAAAAAACAATTTTTTTTTTCTCTCTGTCTATTTTTCAACCGGTATTTCTATCGGATTATGTTTTAACACCTTCGTTAATTATTAAAAGTAAAAGAAGAAAAAACAGTACACAGTGAAGTCGGTATTTTTACTTATTTTTTGTTATTCAATTTTAGTTTTAATGTGGAACTTATCTCTGTGCATTTGCATCGTTTGAGTGGTGAATTTGAATTAACGTTTGTTTCGGTTTTTCTTTTTTTCTGTTTTATTTCCTTTAATTTGGGAGACGGTTCGTTTCTTTAGTTCTTTGATTTTGTTTTTAACTTTGTCTCACGTTTTTAGTTTTTTGTTTTTGTTACTTTGAAAACAACGTTGAATGTAATGTTTTTTATTTTTGGTACTGATACCTCGTAGTATCCAAGAGATTTTATATTAATTAAAGTATAAGAAGTGCACCATTGAATTACTGCATATCTAGACCCACGTTTTTTATTCACCAGCATTTTCTTCAACATTATTTACATTTGTTTTACGTTTTTCCTATTTTTAATTCATTGTGCACTGAGTTTTAGTTATTTCATCAGTATTTCTTTTGAACATTTTTTTCTTTTTTTTTGTGTTTTGTTTTAGTTTTCCATTTTCCTGGAAAATTATTTTTCACGAATTTTCAAATTGAATAGTTTTTCCGGTATCCAAGTCTATTGTTTAGTTATGTCACAATTAAATACGTTGAGTATATTTCATGTTAATCCGTTTTAAATATAAATTTTTATTTTACGAAAATTTCTATTCGTAATGATGTTGAATTTTTACGTTATCGTATCGCTTAGTTATTTATACACTGAATCGCATTTTAGGCATTTAAAATATTTCACCATAAATCGTAGATAGGGTAATCTCTAAGCTCACCTAAAAATGAAAATTGTATTTCTTTATGATTTCCTTATTATTTGTGATTGTTGTTTGTGAATTTTCTTTGAATGTCACCACCATATTTCACTTTATTCGACTTTTTATTTGTGTGTTTTTACGAATTTTTTTCTTTTTGTGCTAATATCACGTTTATTAGAGTAACAATTGAAAAAAACGCGAAAAAAACTAAAATGCCATTTTATTTAGTATAACAGCCAAATATTTTTTCAAAAGCATTAAAGTATAAAACATAAATAAGAAGCGAAAAAAAAGGAATATGAAATTTCTTATAATATTTTATTCAATTGTCCGTGCTCACTGAATTATCGCACTGTTTCTTTCTATTTTTCTTTTTTTTTTTTATTTTATCTATTCTATTGTATAAAACATTACGAAAATGTTTATGCATACGAACACAAAACGTAACAATACACAAAACTTTAGGTAAATCATGTGAAAATCGACTCAGCCATATTTCGATTGCATACAAATGCTACAGTTATATTATTGGTAACATTTACCATAGCCGTTACGACTCGACAGTATGTTGGAAATCCAATTGATTGTGTTCACACGAGGTGAGTTTTTCTGATTTAGTGAAACAATGTGTTTTGAAATTTCCCCCGCTCATATTTCGGTTTGTGTCTGTGCTTAAGTACGCAGTGCATTTTCACGTAATGTGTACTTAGTGAGATGCAAGTGATGAATTGTTTTAATTAATTTGTTTCTTTTAAATTGACAGAGATATACCTGAAGATGTGCTCAATACGTATTGTTGGATACATTCAACGTACACTGTGGTGGACGCCTTTCTGAAGAAACAGGGACAAGAGGTGCCTTTTCCTGGCGTTGAAAATTCCCAAGGCGGCCGAGGATCATTTACAATAAAACATACAAAATATTATCAATGGGTTGCATTCATGTTATTTTTTCAGGTGAGTCATTATATAATTTTATTATACCCCCGTGAGTGTTTTTTTTTAATTTGAAATGAATAATAATAAATAGAAAAAGAGTCGTCGTACTATTATTTTTCTTTTGGTTTAATTTTAAACTAATAAACATATTGAATATGTTTTTGAGAAAACGGACAAATTTAATTTTGAAATTAAAATAACAACATTTTTACTATTAAAACTATAAATAAACGCAAACAAAAATAAAATAGAAAATGTAACTGAATCGAAATATTATTTATTTATAAAAAAAAATATTGTCGGTTATGATTGTATCGATATATATACAGTGAAACATATTTAACATCTTTAATTCACGGTTGAAAATTTATTAAGTCAATTTATGTGAAACTGAAGATTGAAATACACAAAAAATGATACACCTTGTTGGCTGCATCTCAAACAGAGAGATATTGACTCGTTGTGAATTTATTTATTGGGACATTGTAGTGTATTTGAATGAAATGCATTTTCAACATTGCCTGTTGGTTTATACCGTCTATTTATAATAAAATGTGGTTGTATATCAATTTACAATGTGAGATGCCCCTTTCCTTTTCAAATAGCATAACATTATAAATAAATATATCAGCACGTTTCATATTGTGCTGTTGATAGTATTTTCCTTGGCTAGACACAATCGGCACCTAATAAAATATAATAATTTATAAAATTAAGAGAAAAATACAAAATAGACTAATGAAACACTACGATCAGTCGAATATTGGATATTCGAAATTACAATTTGAAATATAACATGAGAGATAACCCTGTTCCACATCGTTCACACATCTTAAATATCTGGTAAATAAGCTAAAACTGTCACTAATTATCATATCATTAATGGTTTGATATATGACAAAAACAATTATAATAAACGTATAAAATTGGATTCTTTCACGGTTATCAAAAGACACCTGATTTATGATCTTGTTCAGTATTTCAATTACAACATGTTATAGTCATGTTATGAAACTCGTAACTGTTTTTTGTTAAACTTTTTTTTTGTTATTAAGAATTGAGAAGAAACTCGAAAGAAACAAGAATTTTAATTTAATTAAATTCACATTCTGTAACATGAAAATAGTTAAGAATTAACAAATTACTTTCCATCAACTATCTATTTGGTGTCCGGTTCAAGTCAGATGATTTTTAAAATGAAAATTTCTCCCCTGTTGTTATTCTACTAGACATCCCGTCGTAAGATTGGCATCTCAATTAAACATGTCAAGAAACTATAATGTAAATTAAACACCAGAATCAACCGGATTTTATAATCTGACATAAACACGTGAATTTTTATTCGTTGTTTTCATTTAAATACCTCTATTGTTGACTAAAGGAATATCGGATTTAATTAAAAATGAATATTTTTAAGTTTTAATTCGCTTAAATGCAAATTTAATTATTTACGAAATATTAATTTTCATCAAATAATACGGAAAAGTACGTAAAAAGCCATCATCTGTTTTTAAATAAAAAAAAAGTAAAGAATTATACATTGAAACATAATACATAAAGTATAATTTAAATGTTCATGCTCCACATATGTCATGTAAAAAATAAGGTGATTTAATAATAAATTTTCCTGTACAAAATAACCTACGGATAAAATCCAATGTTTCCCACATATTATTACAGAGTTTTTTTTTTTTGCTGTACTGAGATTAATTTATAAACAAATTCAACAACTGTTGCTATTATGTTTTGTTGGATTTTATGTTATAATTCAGCACAAGTCAGAATGGAAAAATTATGTACTGAGCATAACTAGTAAAAGAAAATTCATTCAAAAATTTTAATTAAAATTTGTGGTTTACAAATAAAACATTCCTCGTTGTTTTTATTCTTTCTGTAAAGAACATTGAAGAGAACATCTAAAAATACCAAAAAAAAAATCTCTTCTTTTTTTTTTATTGCAATTTAAATAATTTAACTGATTTGTGTTCTACTGACGTGGTTGATTGTTTTCCATTTAAAAAAGATGTTGATTATTTTTTCATTGGCATAAAAACATTCTCAATTGATCTAAAGGAAATATACGCACAGAAGGCAAGAAAACAAGAAGGCGAAATAGTTTCAGTGTAACTAACACGTGATAAATGAAAAAGAATTTCGCATGGATTTCATGTTAATTGAATAAATTTTGAAATTGTAATCAATACCAATTGTTACAAACAAATACATTCACCGGATGTAATATGAATCATAAATTTTATGAAATATCATTTTTTGCTATTGTATTCGTTTGATCATATTCTTAGCATAATGATATGCAAAGGAATTGTGAGATGGGAGTTATTCAACTTGAAGCTGAAATAAAATTCTTCGCATGAGGTGAATCATAAATAGTTTGTCTATAGTAAAACGTCTACGGGTATTATTGAATAGTGGAAAACTATAGAGTTACACATTTCCTGGAAAATTCTAATAAATTCACGGAAGAAAAATCCATGGAATTACTTTGATTTTATACTTTTACGTCAATATTCATTTCAATTGAAAAAAAAAACTCATTCATTTTCTTTTACAACTTGAATACCGTACCTTTTGTGATATCTTTACATTTACACTTTTTCTTTCATGCTGTTCAAAAGAACAGTTTTTTTTGCTGTTTTCTTCATGACAGTTCTTTGTACCAATGATTTTTCATCATTTCATTATTCCGCTGACGCGTGAACATTAACGTTTGCAAAATGTAATGGGAAAGATTAATTATTATTTTGTGATTTTTTTTTATACATTCACTCAACATCTTGGAAAAAAATTCCTTATTTCTACCTTTATGTCACCGGTGATGGAAAGGAGAAGTTTGTTAAAATGAACAAAAAAAAAGTAAAAAGAAAAGGAGATGAAAACTTGATTCTGAACCACCTGATGAAAGATTTGACATTGACAACGTTCATATTGTTGAGTGATAACTGTTCATTACAATTACATTGATGTTCAATCAATTAACACATTTCGTGTCTTAACGTGAACACTTTTTTCACTAATTTGACTGAAGTTCAACACGAAACAGATAATAAAAACAAATACAAAACATAAGACAATAAAGATCTCATATACAGTTCATTCTTATTTGAAAAATCTGTTCTGTTTCATATGATTTGAATACACACTGTGAATAATAAAGAGAAATACTTAAATGAAAAGTGATGCCATCATAAGTTTTTTTTTTTTTAAATAAAACAACCAACTGAATTGAGATCAAGGTGAATATTCTAATTTTCACTGAATACGAAACATAAAACTGCAATTTTGAATATTAGAACGCAACTTGTTTAATATCATCACTTTCATTTCAATATAAATAACGAAAATAACAAATTTTCTATTTTCTAATTTTCTAAAACAAAACTCCATTCTGGCTGCCAAGTAAGAAAATTTTCATTGCAATAATTCAACGTCTTAATGTTCAATTGAGATTTTGTTAGATGCAAAAGTCGCCTACCATTTGTGATGCGACAGAGTATTTCGTTTGATCTTGACTTGTACATTGACCTTCTAGTATGAACGTTACCAACAAGAAATTCGGTTTTATAGTTATCTAATTGATTGGCCAAGTAACTTTGCTGTCCAATTGAAGCAACAAGGCCATTGTCAAGTCTCGGTTTACTCTCATCACTGTAATTGCTATTTGAATAATTCAACTGAAGTTTCTCATTTTTTTGTTAATTAGAATTCACCATAAATTAGTCATAATTTAGTGGAATAAACTTGAATTTAATGAATCGTAGTAGATCATAATTTGAATCCTTCAACCGTATAATTAGAATTTTCATTATTAGACGGATTATTAATCATCTCAGTATATGAAATACATTTATTAAGTTTTTTGTAAAGCTGAAGAAATCTTGAGAATATCATACGATTTTCAAATAATTTTCTCGACTAAAGACAATAAAACTAATTCAATGGAAGAAAGAATTAGTATAAAATTATTTCCAAATAATCTTAATGACTTGGTCCATTTGAAACTGTTTTAATCATTCTACGTTGGATTAAAAAGGATTTAGAGCAGAATTTCAGTGGCGAATCATAGAAATGTAAAGTATAAAATTAAAATAACTCAATGAAGTATATTTAGTATTGATTTAATCGAAAACCATAAGCCTTGAAGATGAACATAATGGTCCATTAAGATTAACTTAATTGATTTTTTACGGTATAATCAAGTTGAATTCGAACCAAAAGGGATTGGATTTTAGTTTATTTTTAACAAATCGAATCAGAAATTCCTTAATTAATCAAGGGAAAACAGATTTTAAAATTTTTACTAATCAGAAAAGTGGAAAATCCAGAGAAAACTGACTACATGTTGTCGATTAATGAATGTTTTCTTAAACGCTTTAATCTGAAAAATTCCTCAGCTATTGAATATTGAAAGGTGTAAATTGGTTCCTCGTGTAAAATAGACGTTGAGAGTGTTATGGGGCCAATCATTGACTGAAAGTTTAACTAAATACCAGACCACCATGCGATTATTCCGTTACACTGTTGACTGTTGAATTTCCACAGTGATAATAATCGTTGGAACTCATACATAATAACCGATTTTCCTCACTATTATGTTAATGCGGAACTATGCGTATGTTCTGTGTTTCAAATACATTTTTTTTTATCATATTCTGATCATGTACATGAATTGAATGCTTCTGTTTTCTTTCCTTCGGGTGTTAAGCGCGTACACACACTATGAATGAGTATGACTCTCGGGGAAAAATACACTGTCATATAGAAAATATTGAGGCTTTACTCGTTTTAATGTAAATACAATATTGTTTTGGTTTCATAATACCGCGGGTACAAATGAAACGCGTTTTAACGATCTTATAGAAAATGTTCAGTATTCAACAGGAAAAACTGTTCAATAATACACTCAATATCATTGATTGTATTGAAAGAAAATTTCGGTTAAATTCGATAGTGATATGAGAATACACTGAACAACAACCGGAAAATCTCTAATATTGCTTTAACACCCTTACATTTGTATGAAAACGATCTCTTTTATTTTACTTATGTTTAATACAAAAGTGTATTTTATTATATTGTGTATCTCATCACCGACACAGTTTTATTAACGGGAATTGACGGTTTTTCTAGTTGAATAATCTCATTCAAATAGTATGAATTTTCACGTCGGGATGCAAACACGGGTGCGTGAATTGTGCGGATGATTATAACGGAATCGGATTAAAAGTTATTAGTTTTTCGCAAAAAAATTGGATTAAGATCAATTAAAAATGTAAAAGGAAAAGTATCGTGTGTGTATACTTGGCTTCATAAAGGAGTTAAAGTGTAAGGAAACAAGTGAAAATTCATAGGAAAAATCAATGGAATTTAAAGTGAAAATTTTTTTAAATGAGGTGATCGTGAAAAATTCGGTTTCAGTGAGAACGTGGTCGTTTATCTTAACACTGCTTCTTTTTTTTTTCTTAAATTTGTGAACTAAATTGTAATAAACATTCTCAGAAGCAATTATTTAATTATGTGTATTTTAAATTATCGATTCATTAGTCGTTTCTTTATTTCTCGTTTTAAAGAAATGTAAAATTTAAGTGAAAAAAAAATCGAAGAAAAGTTTAATATTTCGATGAATGTATTCAATTTGTTTCCAATTAAATAAGAAGAGAGAAAGAAAGAAAAAATATAGTTTAACCATATAACGAAATGTTATTTTCTTACGTGTATAATTATTTAATTACCAAGCGTGTGCTAATTAAACATACTAGATGAAGTTAACGCAATATTTTTATAAATGTTAAATTTCCTCAATTGTATAATTACGAATTACTTGTACTCGTATGATATCTAAATACCAATTCACAATGAAATGATCATATCATTCGATCTCTTTTTTACTTTGAAAAAATATGAAGAAAATGAACATTTAAAATACTTGAATTCTTAGTCTTTTTTCTATTAATTCCATTCAATAGAAAAACTACGGGGAATGTTAATTTTGGACTCATCTACAATAAACCCCCGAGTGTCTTAATGTTGTGTGTACAATCATAGCATACCGAGTAAATCTAATTTTTTATTCATTATTTTCTCTAAATTCTATAAACATTGATAGTTTTTCAATTTAATATGTTGCAATTTTTATTGATGTTTCGTGTTGTATTACTCTGAATCTTAAATTTTAAAAATATTCTTTTACTGTGAATCGATTTCTTAATATTCGTTGTTTTTTTTTTTTTTTTGTTTTATTTTTTATACATTAAAAAACATTAAATTTTAGTTTGATATTCTAACGAGATGACCACGATCATAATTAAAGATAATTTATTTACTTCGTATAGTTGGAATCGTTGAATGAAAATTTAAATATTTTCTTCTTCATTTAATGTTAATATAGGAAAATTCAATGGGAAATTACTGTAGATTTACTATAATTATTCCATTTTTTTTTAATTCTGCTCATTATATGATGAGAATAATGTGTGTGTTTATACATTTGCATAATAAAAACGATATCATACTTGTTTATATTGTAGACAAAGAATTGTTGAAGAAATAGTTTTATGTACCCATACGATCTCTATTAGAATAAACATTACATATAGTTATGAGAAGATAATATACCTTGACGTTGGGAAATTAAATTTATCTCATTCAAATGAAACGAAGATTCGTGTAAATCTTTAACGTATTATTTTGAGAATAATTTATTGTGATTTTATTACTGCTATTGGCCACCGTATGTTTGACTTCGTCAACTAAAAACAATGGGACTATTCTAAACCAGATATACATATAAAATATTCCTCGTTAAATTTTCGATATTTCACTCATTATGACTTTAAGACAGAAAGAAGAAAAAAAAAGAAAAGAATTTTAACATCATTTTCCGATTTATGGTTCATCTGTTTTGCCTGATTAAATCACAAATTTCATAACATTTTCTTATGTACACACAGTTAAATGGTTTTGCGAAAAAAAAAACATAAAAACTTTCATTGTGTAGTATCCATTGAAAATGATGAATAACTGATATTCTGTTGAAAAGAAAATACACATGAGCATCATTTGACTCTCGTGAAAAATCACCATTAAATCGATTCGATATTTTTCATCGTTAAACATCTTGTCATTAGTCAGCGGCTTTTTTAAAAAAGGCGTTTATTAATAATACCAATTAGATTTCCATGGGTTCTCAATGTATTCTTGACTGTCCCAAATTCTATTGAGAATTCTATTGAGAGAGTTCGGCTTGATGGTAATCGGTCAGCTGAAAATACAATTAATTCTGTAACGTGTAACTTAATCGTAATGTGTTTAGTTCTAGTGTGAATTAATTAACCGTCATTTATAAAAAGCCCTAATTAATCTGAACAAATTATTCAATTTATCAACAAATTTGTTAATGTCCTTTACTATGAAATCTCAATGAATCTCATGAAAATCTCATGATTGTGTTTTCAGTTTCATGAAAATGTTCTAATTCCTTTAGTTAATTGTATAAATTAACCCATATCGAGACCAATAACTTATGTTTCTGTCGAATTTATTTGAATATTCAATGTTTTATTTCGGACCTATATGGATTTATAGACCTAATAAAGATAGTGTCTAAACATAATTAAACATTTTAGTATTTTTTGTTTAACACTTTTCACACTGAATATCCAATATAAAATTCAAAACGTTTAAATAATTGAAAACTAATTCAACAAAAACATGAATTTATTTTATTTTTCATGTTGAATGAAGCCTTTGCATATGATATGGATTGAGAAATAATTTGGTATGAAGCGTAAAATTACATACAAAAAAGTGAAGAATAAAATGCTAAATATTTACAAATTATACAATCAGAATCTCAATAAGATTGACGCAAAACCTACATGGGCATTAAATTTGGAAAGACTAACGATATTAACGTAACAAATTAAACACTTGTCTATCGTATTGAAATAGTCGAATCAAATGAAAAATTTAAAGAAAAACTAATATTGATCGCAAGTAGTTCTGGGGTGAACTCGAAACCACTGAATTAACAACAGAAAAAAAAAATAACAAAATCAAAACATAACTAAATCGTCTATAGAACCAAATTTAAATCAGAGATTTCTCATTGAAAATCGTAGGCGCTGAATCATTAAATGAAAATCTTTCTTCTATAGAGAATTTGGTACATTTGAATCGTAATACTTCCAATAATACCGAATTGAATGGGTAGCAAAAAATAATATAAATTTGGTATAAAATAGAGATGAAAATAGCAGATAAATAAACTGTTTTCTTATTCTTAAAAAATCGGTTTTCCAAATGAAAATCTCTTTACATTGTCTATGGTCCGATTGAAATAGAAAGTCTCAGTTAAAAAAAAAAATCTTATGAGATCAATCCATACCATTCAATCTATCGAAACAGTTCCGTGTCTAATTTCCATATTTATAAAATAACGAAGAAACTACATCCCAATGAGATTAGTGGCCATCAAAAACGAGATAGAAATA
The DNA here is from genome assembly GCA_001014335.1 of Coboldia fuscipes. NCBI lineage: Eukaryota > Metazoa > Arthropoda > Insecta > Diptera > Scatopsidae > Coboldia > Coboldia fuscipes. Next base: position 126,309 of record JXOR01000271.1, read on the forward strand.
AAATGTCTGAGAAAAACAGAAGAAAAACGCGAAAAACTGTTTTTAATGTGTTTCACTTAGCATTTTTAATTCCCTTCACATTGAGAACCTAAAAATAGCGTCAAAATATTCATAATTAGTCGATTTGAAGATGAAGGCGCAATCTTTTTTATTTTCTTCTATTTCAACAACATAAATCTGATTGAGTAAAGAAAATCAAAACAATAAATTTGACCTTTTCGTCAGAAGTAGAGAAAAAAACCTGCTGATCTCAGTTAAAATCAATAAATTCGTTCAGTAAAATCAATATTTTTCTTTCTAAATTTAACGAAAAAAAAAATTTATGAAAAAATTCGTTTCATTTCATGTTACCTTCAATCTAAATGTTTTAGTTAAATGTTTTACCCTTCAAATATTCATTCAAATCATATTAGATGGGAGCACAAGATAATCATTTAATAAAATTTTTAATCACCTGAATATACCTCAATCGTCTAGGTTCATGTTATTAATCACGATCGACATCAATTAAAATTTTAAAAATGATAAATTGATATCAATTAAAAAATTATTACAATTAAGAGGTTAATCGAATTAAATGTCTTAAGTGTATCTAAAATTAAAGAACAAAAAACAATACAAATCAAACATATTTATGATTCACATTAATTGGATAATAAAAAACAAGAGGAAAAAAAAAACTATGAATACATTAAACAAGATCATTTCTTAAAACAATAAATAAACGACTTATGAATTGATGGACATCTTCACTTCCATTATTCTGTACAAAAGAATTTTTAATGGATGTAATCAAAATCTGATGATTCTTAATCTGTTTTAATCTTATTTCTTATTCCTATGTGTGTTCTAGAGTGCCGCGTGTAATAAAAATCAGTTTAATTATTGAACGTATTTCATTATGATTTCATTACTTTCATCATAATCATAAATTCTTAAGAAGTAAAATTAATAGTGTGTGCGTATACCAATTAGCTTTTCTTTTTCTTCTTTATAATGTTGGCTTAAAAATGTGTATAATATGAAGCCAATCAGTGAATCGAAATGGTGCTTTTTGAAGTTTCGTGTGGTGAAAGAATACAATTTATCCACCGATGGTATTCAATTAAAGTGTATACGGTGATAAAAATGTTAATCAAACGGACGCAACGGATTGTTAAGAAAAGAAAAGTGCATTTTTGTGTTATCACCGATCGTTGTGTGGATTACACTAAATTTAAAATAAATTACCTTTAAGTTTCTTTGACATCCGTTTTTAATTTAGTCACCAGACACTTTTATGTTTTATTTATTTTTCAATTTATTATTGTTTTGGTTTGTTAAAAGTTAAATTGTGACAATAAAGAAAAGAACAAATCGATTTTAAGTTTTAAATTTTAAGTTTTAATTAGAATACATAAAATCAATTCTAAAACTATGCTCGATATATTTCGAGGCCTAAAAACATTAGTTAAAGTCAGCCATGTGAGCATTGACTCACCTGTATTTCGACTGCACTATTCAATAACTGTGATGATGCTGATGTCGTTCTCATTGATTGTGACCACAAGACAATATGTTGGTAATCCAATTGATTGTGTTCACACAAAAGACATTCCCGAAGATGTATTAAATACATATTGTTGGATTCACTCCACTTATGCATTAAGAAGTTTATTCAAAAAGAAAATCGGTAGTGATGTACCTTATCCGGGTATTGGTAATTCTGGTAATTCAGAAGATAAAACATCCGATAAAAAATATTATAAATACTATCAGTGGGTTTGCTTCTGTTTATTCTTCCAGGTTCGTATAATTGTAACAACCACGCATAAATAAAAATGAAAAATAACAAATCAAATAAAATCATAATAAACTCATAATAAAATTGACGCCCATTGCCTTCCCATTACAATAACTTGCCTTGTATTTGGTGGGTACATTCGATATCGCTTGTCGTATTGAATCGTTTTTGATATTTACCAGAAAACCACAATTACAATATAGTAGAACAGCTAGAAATAGTGTAACAGTAATTAAGTTGAATTATTGAGAATCGCGGTGTAATAATCAGAGTTTATTTAAATATACTTTAAGGTGGTAACCATTGAAGTAATTTTTATTTGATTACTCAATACCACATGTGTATGAATCATTTATGGTTTTTCTTTAATTCCATGGAAATAACAAGTGACTTTTTGTGGTTTAAAGAATTTTCTTTTTTTATATGTGACTCTCTGGGAATAAATCGAAATGTATTTCCGAGTCACCGAATTTTTTTTTATAAACAGACAAAACATAAAAATAAAAAAGATTTTCTTTATTTTCCGTCATCAATCGTTGTTGATCTTCATTTTCATTTAATATACACAAAATATTGTTTTAAATATCTGGAATTCATCTGCATTTTGAAATTCAACAAATTTATTTCAATACAAAATATTCAACTGTGAAAATTAATTCAACAAATAGATCACAAAATGTGTTTGGCATAAAGGAAAATATGAAGAAAATTCTATTTTTAATGAAAAAAAACCAATTTCACCATTTAAACCGGTTCTTTGTGAAATTTTCTTTCTTTTTTTCTTGATTTTATTTGAAAAATTTTATTACTTGATAGAAAGTTCTCCTGTTATTTTTTTTTGGGTTCTTCTTATAAGAATAATGATGACTTTTATCTGTTTCTAAGATATTATTTATTGACTTTAGTTTGATTTTTATTCATGAAATTTTAATTCATTGTAAATTGAATGAATCATTGGACAATTTAATTTTCACATACAATTTCTTGGATTTGTGGAGTTTCTTATACCAATTTGTTATTTGTTTTTAAAACGCATTTTAGTAAATCATTTGCGCAATATAATCAAGATCTTGATGTTGGCTGATGGGTGGGAAAATCAAGAAAAAGAAAATTTTTGAATCTGCAGTCATAAAGTAAAGAATTAATGATGAAGTTGCATATTGATCAACTTTCTTTTAATATCAACACAGATGTTTGATTTGTTTTTCATTTACCGAAGATGGGAAATAAAATAAGTCTTTCATAATATCCGATAACTGATTGATCTTTTTTTGGTCAAGATTACATATAAATTGCCAGATGCGCATCTGGTTTTATGTAATGGAAAATGGTTCATTATGAATTTTAAAGGAAAAATCACAGAAAACAAGTGAAATAAAATAAACAAATCGCAAATGTAATTAAAATTCAGTTGAAGAACATGTTCAAATTTACACCATTCCTATTGAATTGAAATGAACATTTGAAGGCATCAATTGCCACTGTGTGAAACGACAACTGGATTTTCTGTTTGGTTATGTTTGCCTTGTGAACGATTACTCTCTTCCGGGTGCATTGAACTTTGAATGTTTCCTTATTCCCATCACACCATCACCAAAAAAAAAAAAAGAGAAATTCAATAGAATTAATAAATCCTGATAGTACTAAACGAATAGTCTGTTGATGCGGCATTTTCTTCAATTCCTGGAGGTGACTATCCGCATTGAATATCAAAATTATATGCAATTTTAAAAATTTTTATTTATGAGTGACGATAGTGTATATTGTCGTATGGTATTGTGCCAATGAAGTATTAGAATTTAAAGTTCCGGAAGTATTCAACGATTCCCGCCATCAAAATGTTGCCAAAAATGTTTTTTTTTTTTATTCTTTCGTTGGTTCATTTAGTTTCTTCTTTTTCATTACTCGATTTCGGTAGTTATTCCTTGGTCAATTGTACTAGAGAAGGAAAAACAAATAATCGAATTGGAATAACGTATTCATTTAATCGTTAGTGAAATTTCCATTAGAATCCCATCATGTTTCAGTGTTAACTTGTTGTAAAAAACACTACAGACAATGTAAAGTATCCGCGAAGTACTTTTTTTTGTTTGAATTAATTTAGTAGTCAATATCTGTCTGATACAATTATCCGTTCTCATGAACTTCTATTAAACATTTTAAAGTTTTTATTTACTTTCTTGTTTAAAGATAAATGACTGAAAACACTAAATTTTATGGTTGAATAGAGAACAATTAACGATTATTTTTATGAACGTTAATTTTTATTTCTATTTGTTGGCTGCTGCATTTCACTGCAATTCTGTTAAATGAAATATTTCGAGAGGTACATACAAAATCGATTCATTTAATCGGTTTTTATCGGATGCCATATAAGAAATAAGCAACGAAAAACAAGACTGAAAGTCATTTTTGTTAGGTAATAAAAATTGCATTATCTTAATGCATAAATTATCATTTATTTAGGTGATCACATTAATATTATTACACCTTACAATGTTGACCGTAATTATGATAATGAATTGTCTGCATAACAGAGCCAACAAGCATAATAAATAGAATCAATTTCAGTATTTTACACTCAACCAGTGAGAGATGATGACATTCCCCAATAGATAATTTCTTGATGATGAATTAAGTTTTAACAATCTACGGTCATTTTATCGAATAAATTTATAAATTGGCAGTTATTGAGTGACAATTGGAATGGGTTACTTTAAATAGTTTTAACAAACGTTTTATTGTTATGATATAAATTAATATTTTGGGTAAAAAGATGACATACTGCATTATGATAAAATGGTATACTGCATCAATGATATTTTATTTGGTACTGATATTGGATATCCCATTGACTAAAGTTTGCGGTAACCTATACACACTCATTTATGTTTGGGTCAATTAACCAACAAAACGTAAACAGAATTATTCAATTCAGTAATCAACAATATCATTGGTACCATGAACTATGCCAACACATTGATTCTTGTACCGGCTTTTATAATAAACGGTAACGATAAATGGTGTGTCATTAAACATAACCAGATAAACCGAACCACATTCTAACATTTAATCTTTGACGATGACGCCTTTAAATAGATAAACAATTCAATATAAATTGGTATACATTATGACTGGTAACCATAAAATCTCTATCTACTTGTTAACATTGAATGTAATTAAATGCATTTACACTGCATCAATTATTGATTTCAATACAAATTCTTTGTTAGTTGTTAACTAAACTACTCGTTTAATGTCCTAAGTGATGATAAACAAAAGACACATTATCACTATTTGTTCAGTGAACTTCCGTATATGAATCTGTATATGACTTGTTCTTGTTTATAATTTATAAAATACTTTTCTCTTAAAATGTTTAATTTCTTAATTGGTACTAAGATCATAAAAATAATGGAGATACGGTTGAGTTTATAAGATCATATAAAAACTGTAACAAGATTAAGTAATTTGTAAGGAAACATTAAATTAAAAAAAAAAAAGAAATATTGAAACTAAAACAGAAAATTTTAATGTGCAGTGTACCCAGACCAGCATCACTTGAAATCTCGTTAATGTAATTGCATTAAATCAACGATTAACTAGAATATCTAAATATAAAAATAAGAAAACATTGATTATAATTAACCGACATTAAACTGTATAACATAAATTGCATTTAAACGATTTGAAATAACAAAATTATGATCATGAACCGTAAGGCGTTTTTTCGTTTGTAATTCATTCAAAATATAAAGTAACTTGATTGTTTTCTTACACAGAATTAAATGAATATTCAATAAACGTTTTTCATTAAATTTCAATTTACTTTATAAGAAAATTCGTATTAATAATCAACTAATCGTTTAATGGTTTACATACATGTTCATCATGTCAAATTTAATTTAACAAGAAGGATTAAAAGATTATGTTCAACATATGAATTTAATTTTTTTTTTTGGTTTACTTTGTTCAACCTTTTATTTATTTACTTAGCATCAATTTTGTATGTTTTCTTACAATTATTTTTATAGCGTAAAATACTAAGAGTATTCGGTTTGCAATATTTATTCAAGTATTTGTATAAAAATAAACTGAAAAGAAAGGAAAATAATATTTTTCATTATTTACTTTTCATAATCAATTTTCCAGTTTGGAATTTTCATTTTATTTAAGAATCAAAAATATAGTTTCTTATATTAAGCCATAGATTGAAAGGAAATACTTGATATTTGGACGATGAATTAAATACTTGTTTCTTACAATATTTTCTTACAATTGCGTGGGATGCAAATAAATTCTTTTAGTAACTGGTCGAATGAAATACATTTTAGATAATTTTATGTTAAAGTGGAAAATGCAATGAGGAAATCATGAATTCTTGGATCATTTAGTTGAATTTTCTTGTTAGAATATGGGATTTACGTGAATCCGGAATTGTATTTTGTGAGAAAATCTTTGGATTTTTAAATCAGACAAAATGTATTAATCTGAGTAGAATTTGAAATGCATACATCAACGGAAACGAGACAGTTGATTGAGCCATAGCACGGAAAATATAAAAGGAAAACATGAGTCTTTTAAGAAAATTAAAGAACATGAAAACTATCGTTTAATTCTTCAATCATTCAAACATTTCTGATGGATTATAGTTCTGTGTGGAGACACATTTCTTATGTGTCCAAACATTTTCAACGTCACATTCACATTATTATTATTTTTGTCAAATGATTAACGATTTATTCAGCATGTTAAATGGCTTAAATGCCACATCACATTAAATACAATAAATTGAATCTCTTAAATGATCGCATGTCAACAATGAATCAGACGTATAGAATAAATTCCATCATGAACATTGAAATTTCTTACTTTTGTCTTCAGGCGAAAGATTTTCATAGCCAAAAATGAATATTTTCCGAAAGAAAATTTAATTTTTTTTTTTCATTGTTTTTGTGAATTGCACAATAGATAAATATAAAACTATAGTTTTCAATTATCCAATGCAAATATTCATGAACATTTTCTATGGAAATTTTCTATTAATTCATAGTTCACATCTATCTTAAACCACCCACTACTTATTACACTGAAGATAAAACTGAACGTGAAAGTGTCAAGTGAACGGATGAGATAAATAAAATAAAGAAAAATGAAAAGAAATCATCGTTTAAGTCATTTCGATTATAAATTTCTCTTTATTTTCTATTTTCTTTTTATTTTTTTGAATATTAAAACGGTTCAACAAAACATAATATCAAGAGTATAAATTAAATACGAAATAAGAAAATTCCTTCGTCGTTACAATGTTTAACTCTTTTTCTTCGTTTGCTATTCAAGCTATTTAAATTGTCGCCATTGGGCCATTAATAGTAAAACTATCAAAGAAAATTATCAAAAAATTCAACGATAGAAGGAGAAAAAAAAATCAGAAGAAGAATTATTTCTTATTAATGAACAAAGAGTTTCGTTTTACCAATAAATTTTATTTAAAATGACTGCATAAGAAACTTAAAGAGTTTTCTGGTTTTTTTTTTCAAATCGGAAGAAGCAAATACTTATGGGTTTCTCTATTTTAAATGCCGCAGTTTTAAATGAAATCCTGGCCCACAGGCAATCTGTAGTGGTTTATTTTTGAACGTCTTGCAACTGACAGTTCAACAGTTTCTTGTGGGGGGACAAACAGGAAAATTTATAAGTGCCGAATGGATTTGCAACAAAATAAATTTTCTTTTTTCTTCAACAAACGAGCAAAGAAGAAACGAATAAAAATTTATTTCAATCTGTTTGTATTACTTTATGACCACCGGTGATTTAGTTTCAAACATTAAATTTCTTTTTGGTTGTCAATGTGATTTTTTTTAAACTAAAAACTGAAATATCATTTGATCATTTTCCGTTAATAACAGTGTCGCATCGTTCACCAATTGAGGTACTTCATCAATTTCTAGTTAATGAACCGTTTCATTTCGAGTGACATATTTCAATGGAGACCACTAAATTTTCCATTTTTATTTCTGTCGCATTTTATCTTATTCGAACTGAAATCTATTTAATTCTACTTAACTCGTGTGTCCGGATTCAAATCATTAGAAGAATTCCGTTTTCTCTAAATTAAATGTGCCCCACCGATTTCATTCAACCCACTACCATTGAGAGTTTTCCATCAATATATCATGTTAAATATTGGCTAAAACGAAAACAATGTGTCAAATGTCTAATTTTCAAATATTTATTATCTTGTTAGAAGAAAAGAAAATCTATTTACTACTTGGTTGAATGTCGTTATGGATCCATAAAAATTCATAGAACTATTAATTTTATACAAAAAGAAGATTCGTTATGGATTAAGAATCTCTTAGTTAAGTTGCGGTGAGATGAATTCAGTATAAATGGGAAAGAAATTCATGTATTTTATCGCTAGAATATTTATGAATTTAATTTATAGACAACTGAATCAGCAAATGATATCGATAAATTAATGGACTTAAGCTCTATAGTGTACCAATTGGCTTTTATTTTATAATATAATCTGAAACGGTGGGTAATTAATTCACTGGTAGAGTCTTAATGTTGTCATTGAATTTCCATTAAAGCAAAAAAAAAAGAAAAAAAAAATTATAAAACAAAAATTAGTTGTGGAACATTAAAAGATCTTTTCTAAAAGACACAAATCACTTAAATTGAAAGCTAATAAGAGTGATTGTCATCACGCAAGAGTGCTAGAAGTCTCCGTTTTAACTAACAGCTAGATGATACAGTTGCTTGTTTGATTTTCAATTGAAATTAATTTATGATTTATTGATTATTTTAGGCCATCTTATTCTACACACCACGATGGCTTTGGAAATCATGGGAAGGTGGTAAAATTCATGCACTTATGATGGATCTCGATATCGGTATTTGTTCAGAATCCGAAAAGAAACAAAAGAAAAAACTTTTGTTAGATTACTTATGGGAGAATTTAAGGTAAACTTTATTTATAAAAATTAATTCTTTAATTAATTACAAATGATTGTGTTTCATTTATCGAATAGATATCATAATTGGTGGGCATACAAGTATTATGTATGCGAGTTTTTATCACTGGTCAATGTAATTGGTAAGTAATCAATTTCATTAAGATTGAACTAATGGACTTATTGATTTTCCACTTCCATGGTTTTGTGATAGGCCAAATGTTTTTAATGAACCGTTTCTTTGACGGTGAATTTATGTCATTCGGTTTTGATGTAATTAATCACATGGATGCTGACCAAGAGGACCGGATGGATCCAATGATTTACATATTTCCGCGAATGACCAAATGTACATTTTATAAATATGGTGTCAGCGGTGAGGTAAGTCATTTATTTATCATCCCCTTTGTTATTACACGTTGAATTTGAATATTTCATTGATGAGGAAAACAGTTGAAAGATAAAAAGTTTATGAGAAATTTATTAAAAGAAGAAACAAAACAACAAACAATTCATTTTAGGTTGAACGACACGATGCTATTTGTATACTTCCATTAAACGTAGTTAATGAGAAAATTTATATATTTCTGTGGTTCTGGTTTATATTCTTGGCATTATTAACATCCCTAACGCTCATTTATCGTGTGATTATAATATTTTCTCCACGTATGCGAGTTTATTTACTACGAATGCGTTTTAGGTGAATATACAATTACAATTTTGTTTTTTCCTTTATTTGATATAAATAATTTTAATTAATGAACTAATAACATGACTATAAATATGAGACTATTAATACTGAATCTATACATTAAGTGGAAATTTAATCGTTCATTTTGTTTGTTTTTCCATTTTTTTCTATTGTTTTATTCAAATCTGAAATTGAATTTTTATTTTCTAAAAAAAAAAAAATGAAAATAAAAATTGAAATTACAGATTAGTGCGACGCGATGCTGTAGAATTAATTGTAAGACGTTCGAAAATGGGCGATTGGTTTCTACTTTATATGTTAGGTGAAAATTTAGATACAGTCATATTTCGTGATGTTATGCAAGATTTAGCAACACGTTTAGGTAATAATCAACATCATCGTGTGCCCGGTCTCAAAGGTGAAATACAGGATGCATGATATTGGGGATGATTATTCGTAATTTTAGTCAAATTCAATATTATAAATAATTAAAACCATAACCAAAAAATTCAAAAAAAAAATTTAAATTAAATTAAAAATAATAAAATACATTTAGTAATTGATAACAATTTAATTTAAATGATTAAGGACAAAAGAAACTCTTAAAAATAATGAACATGAGTATAACTAAAGAACACATAAAAGCATTATTAAACAGCATAACTACATTTATGTGGAATGAATTTTTAGATGAAAAATTTAAATAAAAACCTTTAGACAAAGAGATAAACATATTGTAAAACTTAAATACGAATTTTTATATAAAAAAAAAATTAATTAGTATAATGGGGAAATGCCAATGGATTTTTCCCTTCATTTTTTGTTTTGTCGAATAGAATAGAATTAATAAGTAACGTATATTTAGTCGAATACCAAAGTAAATGATAAGTAAAATGAATAACGAAAAAATTTTAATTGTAAGTGAATTTCGTCGTGAAATTTAAAATTTAAAATTAAAATGGATTCACCAATGAAATGTCATAAACTTAAGTGAATCTTATTAATTAATAATTAGCGATGCATAAAGAACAAAAAACCAATGTAATCTAGACATTAATAGGATAATAATAACTATAATAAATTAGATAAAGGAAATGAAATTATAAAAATGCATTCATTACATCTATAATAACAAATTTTTAAAAACGAATATGCTACTTAATGTACACCATTCAATTAATAATTTAATTTTAAAATTTTCTGTTTCTTATACGAATGTTCTTAGATGATAATGTTTATTTATGTTCAAATAGAATTTAAGTTTTCACATTAATTTCATTCTATCAATCTTTGTTCAATGTATCAAAATTTTCAATTAATTAGTGGTTTATCTGTAATTGATTTAATTGAATTAATTTCTTAGTTTAGAATCATCTTATGATTAATGTGAATTAATAATTACTTTTTATCAAATGTTCATTCGATTATTTCCGTCCGTGGAAGAATATTCAATGAAAATAACAAATGGTTTAAGGAACTTCAATTTTATTTTTTTTTTTTTTTTTTACATTTAAAATGATTCTTTTGATCTTCAGTAAATTCATAAACATTTAAAACGGCATTTTTGTGTGTGTATAAAAATTAAATGAATTAAAATTCCGTGTGTGCATATCCCGGACAGGTGATTTAATTTAAAATGAATAATAAATCAAATATAAATCTATTGTGTTTTTATACGTCATCAATAAGGATAAACGGATTAGATATTAATTGTTAATTATAATCGAAATTATAAATGAAATGACATTTTTAATAGTAATGAGACGCCAAAAAAAATAAGAATTAGTCAATGAAATTATATATGAAATACTCAAAAAATATCTTTAAAATAGAGAAAATACTGTAAAATCAAAATTAATATCATTCGAATATTATAAGTGAAATTAAATAAGATCCCATAAGAATTTACATTGCTATCAAAGTAATACTGAACTAAAATTACCAATACACAATTTCCATTCAACGAAAATTTTAATTCTGAAAATAGAACCATTTAGACATGAACCAATCACATACACACACACACATCCTTATCATATGATTCTTATGATATAAAAATGAAACTAAATTCAATTGCATGCTATTACTTTTGGGGACCAAAAACTTAAAAGAGAATTAAAAAAAAAAATTTGAAAATCACAATAAGTAATTTAATTAGAAACAAATCGAATAAATGATCATTGAGTTTAATTGTAAATTTATCAGATAAAATCGTAAACATAAAAAAAAAACCAAAAATATCACAATTTAATGATGAATGCAAGAACCATAAATGAGATATCACTAATCATAATAATGATAATAATGGTAAACAATTTATAATCAATCAATTTACATAAAACAAATCCAATAACATCAACATTTAGCATGCAACCATTCATTGGATTAACAGTTTTATTCAAATTACCAATACACTTAAGCTGAATAATTTTAATTCATTTATTCTTCCAATTTCTTTTAATCATTTCTTAGATGATTAGTGTAAATTACTTATTCTATTATATTCATACCAGAAATAATCTTTAAATTCAAATAGAATCCTTATTCAATACATACCAAAAACTGACAACCATAAATCGATTTAAAACTAAATGAATGATGAATTCAAATTATTAACGAGTAACGAATGATATAAACAAATTATAGTCAAAAAAAAAAAAAAAAATGAATTCTTAATAGAATAACGTCTTAATAAATAAATTTGAATGAATTAAACAAAACTATTTAAAATGAATAATTATATCGTTGATTAAATAGAAATAAATAAACTTTTATTATTATAATGAATAATTGAAAGAAATTGATAATAATTATAAAATGCAATTGATTGAAATGTGAGGGAATTAAATGAATAACTTCTTCAATGTAAAACCCATTACTGCCATTATTAAGGAAAAATTACCATTGAATATAGTTGAAAATTATACTCAATTAATTAATTAATTATTATATTTTAATGAATATAATTAACGTATAATTATAATTGAAATGAAAAAAATAATATAAATGAATAATGAAGAAGAACATACAGGCTGTTTAGAGAAACTTTTTAAAATAAAAATATATAAAGAAACTATAAGATGAATACAATTAAATAGAATCATATAAAAGGTAAAAAAAAATTAATAAACAATTTAATGATAAAAACTTAATAATAATAAACAGAAATCCATATATTAGATAAATAAAAAAAAAATTACTTTATATACGAATGAAGGATTTAATAGATAAAATACCAATTAGTATGTAGTAAGATAACACGAATATCAACTTTTTAAAACAAAAAGAAAACCCAAAATAAGATGAAATCAAATCCAATAATGCTTTTCCTTTAAAAGAATACCAAATAAAATTGAGGATTTAATATTGAAATAATTAAATTAATCAAGGAAACACTACTCTCGTAAATAGTATCTACATCTAAACTAGAATTAAATGAAATGAATTAAGAAAACTATATGATTACATTTACAATACTAATTAAACAATTAAGATTTAAATTAATATGATATTGGAACAATATTGAATAGGCCTTGTTATCAATTTTATTATGTTCATTTGGTTTGTTTCATCTAAATTATCTCTGTTCTTATTATTTTCAAATAAAATACAATTTATGTTTCTAGTCTAACATGATAAGATAAACATCAATAGAATTACTACGAGCGTCAAATTATCATGAGAATCTCAAATAATAAACGAAAATTCAATTAGAAGTAATTATTCTTGGATTTCTAAGATTCCAAGTTTTTATCATAAAAGCAATTTAACTTAAAAAGAAAATTTTTAAATACGAAATCAATTGAAATTTACAATATTTAATATCGATTGTATATCATGATAAGTGAACCATCCTAAATATTCTAATAAGAAAATTTAAGACATGAAACAAGTTATGAATGAATTCTTCCTTAATTTAGTCGCCACCACCTCCCTATTCCCATTTAATCGAAACCAGTTATACCATATAATCAAACTCCCTTCCCTCCTCAAACAGCATACCATCCTCCACATACAGTTGGGAGCAAATTTCATGATGGTATTTACTCTCTTATTAATTAATTATATAAAAATTCAAATAAAAAAAAACGCCAGAAATTAACGAAAAACAACTTAATTCCCCCCCCCCAAGAAACTATTTCAATTAGATACCAATTATAATATTTCAAATTTACAATAAACATGAATAAAAACCCAAAAAAAATAAATTTATGATTAAGAAACTACAACAGAAATACTAAATATAAAATGAAACACACAGACACACATTATGTATAATAAAAATGAATTAATTATGGTAAATAGTTAAAGACATGAAATAATTAAATCAAAGATAAAGAAAAAAAAACATAATAAATGCAAAGTATTATAACGAATAAAATGTGAGAAAAAAAAACTATTAAGTCAAAGCTAAAGGTATTTTTATTTCATTTAATCATCTTTACAGTTTTAACTTTCAGGAACATTAAGATTTCAGTATCTTTTCAGTCTGTGATTGATATATGATGGTCGAATTGCAGCAAAACTTTAAGATTTTCTAAAGCGGAAATTCACTTTTTAAACCCCTGAGTGTATGTAATCATGTCGTACAAAGCAAATATTTTTTTGATTTCAATTACATACATTCAGGGGTTCAAAAGTGAATTTCCGGTTTTGAAAATTTTAATTTTTTTAACCGGAAATTCACTTTTTGAACTCCCAAATGTATGTAATCCAGCCGGACAAAAAATATTAAAATTCCAATTACATACATTCAGGGGTTTTCAAATTAAAATTATGTTTAAACTTTAAAACATTATTTATTTATGCTCATTACCAATCTATTACATCTTAATTATGATCTTACAGACTATCTTACATACTCTCTTATGTATATCAACATATTGACTAGTACTACTCATTGAATACTTTCTTAATTTAAATTAACTACATAAAATGTATCAAATAAAATTATTGGAAACATGATTGGTTGAATCCCATCGCTCCTTAATCATGTCAGCCGCTTTCTCTCCAATCATAAAGATCACCGCATTGGTATGTGACGCTGGAATATGTGGCATCACTGATCCATCAACAACTCTTAAATTCGCTATACCATAGACTAGAAGTTCTGGATTTACCACTGCCGATGGATCATTATTCGGTCCCATTTTACATGTACCGACCTACAATAAAAGGACAATTAAATGTTAATCAACATAAATTGCCAAGCATTTATATGTATTACTTGATGTTGTAATGTTGATCCATATCCTCTAATGACACACTCCCAATAAGGATCACTTGAAAATTTATGCATTTCACAACCAGGAAACGGTCGACGATTAAATCTAGTTCCATACTTTCTAAGACTCGTTGTCTTTGCCAAATCCAATATCTAAAATTGAAATCATTAAAAACGAAGACTACAATTATATGAACCTCTCATTAATCACAAATCTAATTCCAGCAATCAACGTCTTAACATCATAATCATCTGATAAAGCATTCGATTGCATTATAGGCCAATGCATCGGATTCCTACTTCTTAGCATAATTCTTCCTCTACTGCGTGGTCTCATAAGAACTGGTACCATTGCAATGGATGGCTTAAACCCAATAGAAAATCAATTACAATCACATCTAGCCAACAATGGGATATCTAAACTCACCTTTCCCATTAAATCACCATATAGTTTTCTATAAACTTCCGGTGTAAATCCAAGAATATTACCAATAGTTCCAGACAAGTCATTATTCAATCCACCAGCACCTTGAACAATTTCAATGTCTGGATAACTTGGAGCTAAAAATCCAACAAAATAGACAATAATCTCCAATCAAGAACAAGTAAACACTCAATGTCAATTGATTACTTACGAAACTCTGACCGGTTTGTATTTATGAATGCTATACCTTCTGCACCACCAGGAATTGTATATGGCCCTCGACCTCTAAACACATAATTTGTAATGTGTTCAATCGTTTGGACATTAACTTCACTCACCGACAATGGTTGATTTATCATGAATGCCAATCCATGTACTGCCATATGATCTTGAAGATTATATCCAACAGGTAAATCAGAATAAACAGGAATATTAAATTTATTTAAATGATCAGCGGGTCCCACCCCAGACAACATCAATAATTGAGGTGTACCAATCGAACCGGCTGATAAAATTACTTCTTTTCTTGCACGGATTACATATCGTTTACGTTTCTTTATAAACTCCACACTTTCAGCGACTTTCGTTTCCGGATTAATAATAATCTTCGTCACCCGTGAACCCATCGATATAAATAAATTACGTCGATGAATTACCGGCCGTAAATAAGCTTTTGCAGCACTACATCGTCGTCCATTCAATATCGTAGCCTGAGAATAATCAAATCCAATCTGTTTCTCACCATTAATGTCTACATTCTTGTAACCCTTCTCTCTGCCACCTTGTATAAATGCATCCGATAGTTTAGTACGATATGATGCATGTTCTGTATTTACCGGGCCACCATGGCCATGAAACGTTGAATTATACAGTGATTTAATAGCAATATTCTCAGACTTTTTAAAATATGGTAATACTTCATCATACGACCATCCAATATTACCAGCCGCTGCCCAACCATCATAATCAAAACGATTACCTCGTGTATAAATCATAAGATTTAAAACACTAGTGCCACCCAATACTCGTCCCTTGGGCCAATTACATACACCACCTTTTAATTTAAGACATGCACCCGGTGTTTTATCCGCCACATATCCCCAATTTACACCTAAAAATCAAAATAAAATCCGATTTAGAAATCTCATTAGTTACACTATAAAAATTAAATCAAAACTCAATCAAAATCTTAAAATGTTACTTGTAATAT
This sequence comes from Coboldia fuscipes, assembly GCA_001014335.1. NCBI lineage: Eukaryota > Metazoa > Arthropoda > Insecta > Diptera > Scatopsidae > Coboldia > Coboldia fuscipes. Next base: position 142,600 of record JXOR01000271.1, read on the forward strand.
GATTAAGTGCTGCCGTTAATGGTACATCCGTTAAGAAATTCTCTTCATGACCAGCCTCTAATAACAACACCGTCCATTCAGGATTTTCTGATAAACGATTTGCAATTACTGAACCACCCGATCCCGAACCAATCACAATAAAATCATATTCAGATTTAAATTGTATCGTATCTGGTATATCATCTACATAACCATTTACATTACGATAAACTGCTTGTAATAGCATACCACCAATATTCATTTGACCCCATACTCTATTATCACTACATGATGATATCAATATCATGTAAATCATTAACATTACAATTCGATTAACACACATTATGTCCTCGATGTTACACAGAAGGAAAAAACAATTAATAAAAATTTAAAAATTTTTCAGTTTGTCACTCAACCATAAAACTAATTATGATCTAATTTACACAATTTTATATGTTGTAATCCAATGTACACATAAATAATCAAGTCAAAGACACCTTCAATAAATTTATATTAAAATTTTATTGCTGTTATTAGAGTCTCATGTCCACCATTCAAGAACATAGTCAATCTCTTTTTTCTTCACGTTCTCTCAATCATTTATAATTATTCTAAATTAGTTATTAAATTCTGGTTACTCCTTCCACTCTATTGACAGAATAAATAATCAATAGAATTCGTTTATGTAATAATAATTGACGTTGGACATTGAAACCACTTTAATGGTCCTCTTATAACCATGAAATCAATTCAAATAAAAAATAATTCAAAAAATGAGCAATAAATTGTTTCAAATTACTTTGACAATTTTACGTGTGAAACTTTTAATTCAAACCATTAGAGATCATGTGATAACATCTTCTCAAGACCTTCAACAATTGTTAACCATCGTCACGATTCAAGTTCAAGTACAAAAACCATCGAATTTAATTGCACTTCTTTTATTATTCATCACGATGATGATTTACTTTTCATTTTGTTGGTTTTATTTCTTTTATTATTTTTAATACCAACTATTTCCTACATATTGGCAATACATAACATATAAATTGCATTACAAAACAATGACTAATAACAATAAACGAGTGAGTTACTATATCACTTAACACTCTCTTATACCGTGAATTACATTACAATTTAACACTATTAACTCCGTGGCCTTCATTATAAAGATGGAATAACATGAACTAAACCGCAAAATAATATTTTTATTTTATCAATCAATTAAGATTCAACAATGTTCTCATCCATCCAAAATTGATAATAAATTGTGATAATTGAATCGCCAATTTTACGTATAAAATCAATAAGAAACGAAAATTCTTGGTAAAAAAAATTTCAAAATTTAAAAATAGCTACAGTCAACATAATTATTCTCTTTACTATATAATCAAGTAATTTAGATCGTAATTTGCAAGGTAAGTATCAATGAGTATCGAATTAAAATTCAACTTTTTTTTTTCTACATTGTTTTCTAAATTGAAATCAAACGTGAACTTACAAGGTGAATTGCATAATAAAAATAATAAAGGCAATCGACCATTAGATAACCGTTTCACCCACTTTATACACTATTAAATCATAATCATCTAGTGTGATATTATTAATATTGCAGACGTGCGTAGTAGCATGTCAAACACGTCTACTAATTTACCTATCACAACATACCAAAGATTCAACATAATTATCATAATCATAATCATAAATTATTCAATTTCGCCCATTACCATAATTGGTGTAGAAATTCAACACTTTTTATGATTTTATTTCGAATTTTTTGTTTCTCGTATTCACTTTTACTGTTTGCAACGCAAGAGATAACCAGACTAATCACATCATATATTCATCTGTATTATTATACATTAATTGTATCACCGATTACAACCGTTGATGAAGAATTGAAATGAATTTTTTTTAAAAGTCGCAATCCTCCGTTACAGTTTTCGCTTTTAATTAAATCTATGTCAGTTATATATATATATATCGGTCAACAAGTTATTAAATAAAATCTTTAAATAATACAATACACAGGTGATAATTTATAAGAATGAACTTGTAATTGCATCAATACTCATTCATTTATTTATTATTAATCCAATTTACAATGTCTGATGAGCTTACGAATAACGACATTTCTACGTGATGTTTTCAACTCAAATTATTCACAACCAACTGACTAAATTCAATAAACAGCAACAATGTTTGACATTAACATTCATTACAATGAAAAAGTATTTAAGTAAAAATTGTTAAACTTTTAATGTAAATCACCATAAGAAAATTGAATGCTCTTCATTTATCACGTAATGCAAAAACAGAAAAAAAAAAACAATTAAATTGCAATCAAGGGCGTTTACGTTTACCAATAGAAAATCACAACAATAAACCATCATGTTTTCAATCATTTCGTTTGTATTTCTCATACAAAGTAAATAGCAATTTGATCGTAAATAATTTAAATAGCCGGCGATTAATTTATTTCATTTTTTTTTTTCTTCTTACTTAGCAGTATCTTGTACAAGATTAACTTGACCAACTTTCCATGTATATATTATCCAATTAAATTGTTCATGTAACTACATTCGTATTCAATTCATATAAATTCAATTACAACTTATTCGCCTCTTTTATTACAGAAACAAATAATATTGGTAGCACTCAAAAATAAATAAAAATACAGACAATTGAATTCATTATGTCACTTGAATTGCAATATTACTTCACACGTAAGATTCTCAATCTTAATAGTTCATTGATCGTCATATCAAATTATCAACATTTTCCATCAATTTATTGCTCATTAATACAATCAATTTGAATTATCAAACAGCAGGTCATCATTAAATATTTAAAAAAAAAATCATCTCACTAAAATTCGTTAATTCAAATAACCTCCTACACTTCCTACGTATCTATCACTTCACTAATCCCAAACTAAATTACTTGCAATTTCAATTGAAAATCAAATTTAATAAAAAGAATATAACAAATTCGCACCACTAAAACTGATCAGACACTTAAACCAACTGTACCCGATTGATGTCAACTCATAATTTAATCAATCAACACCAAATACATCGAGTTTTGTAAATATTTTTATTTCTTTAAATTCATAAAATACTTTACCATACGAGACACAATCACACTGATTCAATCAGATATACCTGACCGTTTTATCCGAAACCTATTGGGTAAACTACTTGTCCGATTATATCGCAATGAAATAAAACGCCACAATCAAATCATACAAAAATATTTCACGATCCTCCCCACCTTATAATCCCGCCGTACTCAACATCATTTTATTACGAAAAATCGTTACAAAAATTCAAAAACAGAAATCCAAATCCAATATGCATTCGGAATATTAAATTCAAAATCCATAATCACTTAGCAAACAATTTGAACTTTACACAAAAAGAATCATAAAAATAATTCTAATGAATTCATAAAGAGTTTTTCTTTCAATTGTTTCATTTGTTGATTTAAAGGAATACCAATGGCACAATAAACCAGACAACACCTTAACATCCACTACTGTTTATTTATTTTTCATAATTCTTTTATTATATCAGATCATTGATTTCACTTTCTGGTGATAAATGAATAAAAAACATTTAATTTTTTCCTTAAATAAACCAGCGACGTCTGTCTATAAAAAATAAAACCATCATTTCCAAGTCGATCATAATCAACATCTTTAATACAAACATCATAAAAAATAAAAACGGAACCGCAATCAATTACTTCAGATGATTGCCATATAAAAACAACACCAAAGAATTCAAATACATTGATACTGATAAATTATTGTCATTAAAACAACAAGAAAAAAATTTGCATACACTTAATAAATGAATTTCACTAATACGTCTGACACTAAACCACAATGCATCTTCAATTAGAAGCCAAATTCCATACCACAAACCAAAATATTTAAATAAAAAAAAAAACCAAAACAAGACAAATTAAAGACAAAAAGAAATTATGTTTAAATTAGATGATGTCATTGAAAGTTATGCAACATCAATTTTATTCATTGTTTGCTAACATAATACCCTACATAGAGTTGATTGATACGAACATCAAATTACACGTGAAATCACTGAATAGCTACTGCATATGAATTAAACGCATTTAATAATTCAACTAATTATTCAATATAATGAGTGCTTAATAGTTTCTCTAATTATGCAGATTAATTTGAATTACAAAGTAACATGTTACATCCCAATTCATCATCATCTTATTCAAATGCACTTTATGGGCTTGATAATTTACCTCCGAAATTATGGATTCTTCATCATAAATAATAATTTTGTTTCAATTAACCAAAAAAAAAAAAAAAAAACAGATAAAGAAGTTTTTCATAGTAAAATCACAAATAATAAATTAATTCGTAATTAAAATCAGTTTCATTTATTACGAAATATTTATATTTCCCCTTAACGATCAATGGTATTTTTTTTCAAATACACAGTTGCGTTAATGATAATAATAAAATCAACTGTTACACGGGAATGCATTCAAATAGTTTCATTAAAACATATTTAATTTATTTAAAATAAATTCAATCCGGTGCTGTGTTTCCAATAAAATCCAACCAAGAATTTTAAAATCGATCACTAACAGGTGATCAAGTATAAACTAATCATTTGTATTTTATATTCTACATGCTCAAGGTCTATTTGTTTCAATCGAGTATTGTATGCAATTAATCATAACCTAACTAATTACAAAAGTCATACACCTCGACGATGTCTTGCAATCATTAGAACTGTAAATTATTACTTACTTATAAGCCACTTATAGCTTTAATGTGAACTCTTTTCGATATGATTTGCATAAAATGTTACATAATTTAATTGACACGATACACCACAAATGGTTAGATTGGACCCAGTTGCAGTTCTCATTTTCAAAATGATACCAATCGAATATCATTTGTATACCGCTGGGAGACCGGTGATCGGTGGTTCAACACGTTTAGCTTAATGTTAGATATGGCAATGGAAATAAAAAACAAAAATACAAACCTTTTTAGCCTGTTGAATGTGCTCAATGTTAAGGTTATAACTATCCATTGTTGTTTGCTAAAGAAACACTTCAATATCAACTATTTACACTGAAGTTACCACTAATTTACTTCAATAAAATAATTCACTTTGTGTTCCAATAAAACTATTAAAATTATAAATTATGTTAACTGAATGTGTTTAAATAACTCACTTGTATACTAATAATTAAATACTAACGGTGGGTGATAATAAAAAATTAAAAAAAGATTTCGTTTCGTAGCACGTGGAATTAACTTTGTTGCAACATCGACAACGACAACAATGCGACTGAAAGTTCATTTTTAGGCGCCAATGAGTACTAAATCGCTTTAGTTAAGAAGTACTAAACCAAACACTACAAATGTTTAAGATATTTCGCCGTCTAAATCAAATTTCGAGTGAAAAGATGAGCGTTTCAATGAAATCAAAGTAGTAAAAAGTGTTCAATAAGTGTTAATAATGTAAAGACAATGAGAGAAACCATAACATCTCCAAATATTAATGAATTTGTTCTAACCATATAAATGATTTTCCGAATTTCCAAGCACACGTTCACGTATAAACAATTAATCTATTCCAAGTTTAACATTCGATATCAAATGGATTGAAATTAATTTATAATGCATCATAAATAATGTATAAATTTGAATTACTTTAAAACTTTTATTCATATGTATAACTACTAACTACACAGATTGATGCTTATGAATTACTTAGAATACTTGCAACTCTAACTAATTATTGTAGTTACAATAATTAAAAACGATAGCTTCATTACCACTAATTATAGTTAATCATAACTAAAATTTATAATTTTCATTTTAGTTTCACTGTTATTAAATATCATAACATTGTATCACAATAATTCAAATGATTTTCTTGTTATTTATCGTTCAATTGCATTACTAAATTCAATTGAATGTTACGATGTATTACATATTGTTGTCTTATGTTCTGTTGTATTTTTCATATGTTTATTTTCTGGATTTGCTAATACTGATTTAACAAACGCCCTTGTCTCTAATTGTAATTGATTTAATTTGATTTGTAATAATTGATTACGCCTAATTAGACTGATTGTCTTTTTTGCAATCTCAATAAGTTCCATTGTATTGACGCGTTTTTTGGCATGCGCCACAAATAAACCAGAGTCTTCAACACTGGTCGCCACTTCTACATTCATTGATATATTATCATCCTCATTATCGGATCCAGAATAGCTGCTAAAATGAATATGAAATATACCGATTTAAAACAAACAAATTATTTATGGATTTCATATGGAAAAAAAAAACAAAAATCCAGTGATATTTAAATAACAATACATTACCTAACATTCAATAAACTATCCTCATTTGAATCATCGGAATATATTGACATCGCTGAATTATTAGTCTCATTATCCTCGCTATCATCAATTGAATGATCATTCAATGATTTTATTTTAACAAAACGTGTCCTATGTTTTCTTATACGGCTAACAGAAGATTCATTTGAATTTAATCGTTTAAAACGATATATTTTACCATCTAAAAATAGAAAAAAATATAAGAAATTCATTTAATAGTTCTATTTCATTCAATGTAATTGTAATTGTAACAAAGAGAAATTTATTCATTAGTCAATTGCTAAATCAATGTCATCTTATCTATTTCATGGCATATGAACGGACTCACGTTGTATTACATGTGGATGGACAAATAACAAAAATAAAAGGATGAACTCAAAATGACTACCAGACTACCGTAACTCAATATGATGATTCGCAATTTATAATGCAAGCAAATAGATATTCGAAATAAATTATTGAATGCAAAATATAAAATTATAATAATAAACATATTTCTACCTCCCGTTTCTTTTTTACAAAAATAACAAAAACCATTGGTTAAAGGCACATGGCCATCACATATAAATTTAAAATAAAATGCAATCCACAACGGTTTTCATTACAATTGACTAATAAAATTGCATCATAAATGTGATCAGGTACCACCAATGGTGGATTAACTGATTCATAAAAACGACACACCATAAGAGATCCACATGGAAAATAGAAATTTTATATTTACCATTGATACCAGAATTATGGCTGTTGTTTGTTGACTCCCTTGGTGTTAATGAACGTCTTCGATCAATCTTATCAGACTCAGAACAAATTGTCGGTGCCATTCCGTATGGACAATTATCACGTTAAACTGTTTCTTCAGTTGAATAACAAATAATCAAAATTTATTTGTTTCAATATCAAAATACCAAATGGTTGTTATTATGTACCTCCAAACCAATGAGATCTATCACTCAATATGGTAACACCTGTAAATGGACACCAAGAAAATAGAATTAATTTATAAGTAGAATTATAAGTTTGGCTTTATGAAATAAAAACAATAACAAAACTGAATTCAAATACCAATCAATTAATAAAATCCATAAATTCAACAATGGACAGACGAAACAAAAATTAAAATAAAACTCTTCGGTTTGTCATTAACAAGAACATTAAACAAATGTGAACGCGTGTAATTAATTATTTGATATCAACTAATTTTTGTTTTTTACATTTGGTATAACAGAAGCTGAATTTCTGAGTCGTAGACAGTTCATTAAACGATTAGCATAATAAACATTGGTTAGTTAATGTGTCCTACAATTTGTTATTATGAAAGATAAAGAGTCTCTTCATCATCTAAAGATTTTTTATTATCAGTTTGATCAGTTATTGGATCGTGACCCATTGAAATCATGTGCTTTTTTTTTTTGTCTGAATTCCCAAACGAAACATAATTGGCGTCAACAAGCTGACATCAAATTTTGGTCATCCAACAAAGCCTTCAATACAACAAAAATTTAGACTTTCGCCTATTTATTTATTTTTTATGGGGGGACAGTAACAACCAAACAATAAATTTTTGCTGGCATTTTCGCATCTTTAATTAAGTCATCACACCGTCAAAAGAAACGGGACTGAACAATGCCATAATACTAAACAACGTGCCGCGATTCGAATTCGTCATAGAATTTTAATCAAAACTAAATAAAAAAAAAACACGATTAAGTCGATTAAGTATTTTAATAAGAATCCATAATTTACATAAAACATGAACATGTAATTGCAGTGGGATACACCTTTTGTTATAATTTTTTTTTCTTTCGTTTTCCTTGCGGTTTTCCAATACTTTTATTTTGCGATTATATTTTATTCGAGTGCCATTAACGATTAGTGATGGTCGCCTTGAAAATTAACGAAATATAAGAACATTTGAACCGGATTAAGAATTTATTTATAATAGAAATAACCAAAATGGTAAATTCTATTTGGAAGATTTTACGTAACAAAAATTTTCTGTTGAATACCAAAATGTTAATCACATGTGTTTGATGAAACCATGGAAGAGAATTTTTTTAATTCACAAAACAGAAAAAAAAAAAACTTCGCGAATCAATTTCAAGTGGGTATCTATCTATTTTTGTTTAGCGATTTTCTATAACAATTTAATGATTACAAAATCTTTTATCAATCTCTATTTCAACAGAATTAATTGCACGGCTAATTAATAGCTTAACATGCCGTGCCGTTTAATGATCTTACCGTGTTTTTAAAATATAAAAAAAAACCCCTAAATTTAAAATGCTAATAAAAAAAAAATATCTAAAAATAAACTTTATCTTGGTTTAAAGGTAAATTAATCAGATATATAATTTCCGTTACGACAAACACACTCTCCTATAGCGAGAAATATCGCACACAACAAAACAAAATTTAATTATTATTTGCATACCAAAAATGATTCATAAAAATTTTCACGCGTAAATTGATTGAATATTTCCAGGTAAACGAAAACTACATACTGTTTGAATGACGACTATTCATATCAAGAATTTAGTTATAGAGAGAGGGAGCGAAAAAAAAAATGCGTGTGTGGTAAAAGTCAAATAATAATGTTTGAAATAGATAATAATAATCACTAAACATACCAAAGGTTGTTCAATTTCAAGACAAATACAAAAAGAAATCCGTTCTACACACGCCATTATTAGACAATGAACTGATTCAACCAAAAAATTATTAGTGAATAACCTACCCGATAGAAAGAAATAAAGAGAGGTGGAAAATTCCTATAAAAAAAAATTATATTTTTTCGCAATTAATTCAGGTAAAAAAGTAAAAAAAAAAAAACACGTTACACGTGCTTCAATATCGCAAAATGTATTCACCAAACCGTTGAAATTCAATGACATCAGAATCTCTGTTCAGTGAATTATTTTACTTGGCAAAAATATTTACAATATTATATGAGAAACAGTGTGTTTATTATTATTTTCTATTGTTTTATATTTTAACGGTTACAGATTTTCAAGTGTTTTTCTCTGAGTTAATTTACTTCCAGTTAATGGGAATATTCACATTAGAATTCTAGACCAAGTAATCAATACATTAAACTGAACTTAATTTGTCATTAAAGCTTTCAAAACAATTTAACTTTAAAAATAATTCATCATACTTAATAGGACACATGTGTACTGGAAATCTTAAAGAAAAAACTTTTAATTTACTATTGTTCATCAAGAATAGAATAAGATTTGTTTGATTTCGATTCCGTTGCCATCGATACAATGTCTTAACTATTAACATATGGACTTTACACGGTCATTAATTAAGTATGTCCATACTATTTCTTTCCGCTCATTCATAATTTGCAAAATAAAACTAAATGCTTAGCTGTTTTATTAATATTTACTAATCTTATTTAAACTGATCGTATATTATGTACAAAATCATTAATAATTCAATAGTGTTTTGGTTTAGTGTGAATATATTTTCTATGCGCGTGTAGCATAAACGATTTGAAATAAATAATCATATAATTTTGTAATAGCATTTTACTTTTTGCCATTGAATCGATGTAGATTCAAAATGTAACAAAATAAAATGCCAATAACAACAATAGAATTTAGTCGGAAGCTTGTGATTCACGAGCCCCAGATTGAAAAACAGCTGGATGAAGGTAATAACATTGTATTACGTATACTAATAGATTTCGGCCCCATAATATAGCAGGCGCATGAAGTCTATTAAGTGATAATTAAATTCCCACAAATTAATGCCATTACATGGATAGGAGTATGGCAATGGAACACATCAAATAAAATACTGATTTTCGGTATTTCGAGTAACTGAAGCCCATCCAAAGGCAATCCATAATTCCACAATGTGAGTGAAAGAGAACAAGAGAAAATGTTTTATTCTTCTTTTTTTTTATAAAAAATGCAAATAGATGTGTACACAAAAAGCTCTCAATGTGTTCACCTAAATATAAGTGACACGTGCGTACCATGAAACAATACTATTTGGTCGACGTTTATCATAATCATCATTCAATGTAAAGAGGCCCCCCAGTCTAATACAATGAGCTCAATAGAGAGTTTAATGTTGATCTCTCGTTCCAGTTGGAAAATCCATTAGAGAAGAATCACATTTCAATTGAAATTTATTTTCATCATGTTTTCATTTCGTTTTATACATTCAACAGAGAAAGACACACAATAGGCTTTTCCTTTATTATACTGAAGAAAAATAAATTTTGGCTCTTTTGGATGGAAAATAGTTTCATAAAGAAGCTTCAGTTTACCATATTCAAATGTTTATGAGTTCAATATTATCTAAGATAACAACAAACAATGATTTTTTTTCAGTTCAACACCGTAAACATTTCACTTCTGTTATAAAATTTTCCAACAGTCATGATTGACAAGAATTTTGATGAGTTCATGATTGTGGTTTTTAAATTCAAACCCCAAAAACATACACACAAAAAAATCGTAACACCGATATCGTCAGGTTGATACCAACAAATTTATTTAGAAAAAAAAAAGCAAAAAATTGTTTCACACGTGCAATCACCTGGCGGTATACTGTAAGTAGTTGTATCTATAATATGGTTTTGTAATAAAACTCAAAAATTGAGGAAAATGTGACTATACGAGGTCGATCAACTCCGATGGGGTTATTACAAAATCATTTTATCAATTTGTTTTTATTATTAATTTTGTTATTTCTCTCGCATTTTATAAATAAAAATCCATAATCATTGATATTTATGCAAAATATTCAGCTTATTAATAACACTAAAAACTCAATTAAATTACTGTCTCATCTTAACTGAATTATATTTCATTATAACCGTCACTTCAACTACAAACTAAACTAACTAAATACAGGAAATAAGTCACGTGGAATTTGATCAATTCGTAATTATGTTTCGCAAAGTGGATTCATTTTACACAAATTCATAATGTGATACGGTTTTACGTGGTCATTCATTAAATACGTACACACCAATCAAGATATGAGAATTTGAACGGATACAAATTGTATAGTTTAATTGATGATGAAATTCATAATCACGTAATGAGTTAACTACATCGTCAGATCACACGAGATCCCATTATATACGATGAAAAGAAAACAAATGGCAACAAGTAAATATCAATTAATAAGATTATAAGTTTCTTTCAGTTGTGTTTCCATTTCATTTAAATATTATTCACTTAATTTTCTTTTCAATTTTACGTTAAATACCATATTTTCGTTAATTTTAAACTTAAAATGAAGAGAGGAATAACAAAAAAATTAATACTTTTCATGTTATCTCACACCAAATGTACATTGTGTGCTATTTTTATTAAACGCGCGTGTAGATGATTTAATACGTCTTCTTATTTATGTTTTTCTTGGGATTTTTTTTTTCTCTCTCTTTTATTATTTTTGTGTGTAAATTTGTTTTTTTTTTTTTTTACTTCTTTTCGCCATTGAATGTAAGCTTTACGATGCCGCCGATTTATACTATAATATATGTAAAATGGATGACACACTAACAGAAAAAAAAAAACAAAAATAATATCATAATAATTGTTTTATGTTTTTCTGCTGTTACTTGTCCATGGAGTGAACAAAATCATATAATAAATTATGTGCGTCTAAAAACGTGCCACATAACTATATCGTGTGAATCACATTAAAATTATTCTATTGGGGGTCCAGGACACTATTAATCTCTTTATGGAATTTATTTTTTGTTCGTTATGGCCATTGGGTAACGCCAAAAGGTTATCAATTCATACTTGAATCTTAATTATTGTTTTTCTTTGATTAAATTTTATAAACGATAAAGCAATCAAGCTATAAGCGATGTGTAACCAATATACAATGATATTTTATTCAAATGTGTCTATATAAATTCCAAGAATCATCAAACAAATAAAATTTATAAGAATTTTCCACCTATTGGTGATTCATAAACAGTCATTACAAAACATAAAAAAGGTGTCACGATGTTTATGATGATAAAAAAAGCTTCAAATTTCACATATTCACCAAAACATTTTTTTTTTTTGATTCACTCTAATACATCCTTACAATTTATTTTTTATGTTTTTGCTAATTATTTTAACTTTTTTATTACATGTAGCTACAAACCCATAAAACAGTGTTTTATGTTTTCGTCAAAATAGAAAACCATTCAGTAAATCATTCAATATTAACAAAAAATCAGAAAAACCATTTTATATTCGATTTTTATAAATAAAATTACGATACCATAAGAAGTCAATCAATAGAATTCAAACACACAAGAAATTCTTATTTCTCAATAACCATTTAGAATTGGTAAACCGCTACTGTAACGGATGTACTCCAACATAAAAATTTATGAGACCCCCTCAAGAAATACACAAAAATATGAGTAGTGCTTATCATAAAATATCCACACCAAAAAAGAAAACATTAGAAGCAATTACACTGTGCAATTGTTGAATATCAAAATAAAATTCATCTTCTTATAAATCTAATTCACGGGTTTCCACAAAAACAACATTTCTTAGTGTGTGTGTGTGTGTACATTTGAATTTATACCACTCAATGCTTTTAGGCATTTGCCAAACACAAAGAAGTACAACTGGCACATAAATGATGGCATAAAAAAAAAACACACAGAAAAAAGCATACATAATGCCCAATACACAGCTAAATGAGAGAGAAAGAGAGTCCACAAAAATTTACACACAATATTTTTCCACCCGCTTCACGCTTCACCCAAGTGGATCGTCTATATTGTCGCCACGTGCCGCGAAATTTTCGATTTTTATATCATATACTTATACAGACTAATATATCTATAGAATACATATTGATATGGGGGAATGGAAGACGGAAAAGAGATTAGAGAATTGAATGGTTGATATACCGGCAATGTCTAGAATATTATGCTGAATATGAGACGTGTGTATAAACCATGGGTGTACACAAGATCACAAACCATTCAGAGTTTTCTTCTTGCACGGTATTTATTTTCAAAAAAAAACAAAAAAAAAAAGAAGCAGAATTTATTAGGATGAGGTAACTGCGGAAACCGAAAAGTGGTATGCTGTTTTATATGATATTCTTAATATTAAAACGATATTTGTCTTCGTTTATTTTCTCATTTTCCACTTCTTAGCACTTTAACAATTTCAAATGATCCGAGAACGAGCAAGAAGGTCATCGTTCCATTTTATTAAACGGTAATCATTCATTTCGGTATGCAATTTCACAATGTGTGAAAAGTGAAAGCTTTAGTTTTTCCGTTGGTTTGTTTTTTGTTTTTTCAAACAATTAAAATGACATTCAGGGTCACATTCTGTATTTTATATTTGATTTTTCTTGTTGTTCATTCGTCACATGAAAAATGCAGTGAATTTTAAACATTTTTCCCATTTATATTTAATATCTGTTGTTAAATTCATTTAATCATAATACAGTAACATTTGGAATTATGCAATTTTAGCATGAAATTAAAATTTAAATAACCATCAGGTTTTTTTTATTTCATTTTCTTGTTGTTTTGTTTTAATGGAATCAAACAGAGAAAGGCAACCTAACAACACGAGTAACTTTTTTTTGTTGTTATTTTTCGTTTGAATGAAAATAATAAGTATAAAACTGATAACATAAATTATTTTTGATTTACGATAAATTAAACATCCATTGATTTATGCAATCAATTTAAAATTTAGATTTAATATTTACTTACCTTTATTTCAGTAAACTTATGGAAAAGTCACTCAAATAATTCACTAGAAAAACTTCTTAGAGTTAAATTCAATGTTCATAATACACTTTAACGAAAATATTTATTATAAATAAAACTGGAGAAAATATTTCTTTCTGATTTCTGTTGTTTAATAAACTTTTGTTTTAAATAACTTTGCGTAACAATTTAATTTGAAATTTTAATAATTCTATTTGTATCATAAACGGAACAGTAAATATTTGAAATGAAATTATATCGTTTAAATATGTTTTTCAATCGAAACACAATTAACAAAAAAAAATTACACCTTTTCAATCAAGTGTTGACTACAGACTGAATCTCACTACGAAACAGAGAATCACAGTTACCGATTCTACTTGCCGGATGGATAGTATGTATTGGTTCATATAAAGAGTCTATAATAATCTGAATTAAAATTGTGTTGTTTTTCTATAGCAACTTTTAAATAATGCTCGTCGAACGACAGACAAACTGTAAATGAACGTGTTGTGGAGTTTCAGTGTACACGCGAAATTAAAACTTTGAAACTTTACGCAAACGCATAAAGATTTACTGTATTCATAATCTATAACTGAATTGGTTAAGAATTGTTAAAATTGGTCAAATGTGCACACAATTTGCAAGGAAACAAAAATTGAGAACAAAGTTTACGGAAATCATAAGTATCTGAGAATCATTAATAGATTGTGATTCCTTGGACCTTTCGTGTCAACCGTTAAATTTTTATAACATTGCGCACTTTTGAATTCGTGATTTTGTCTACCTTCACTGTAGATATTTGATTCCGTTTAAACTGGGTTACAATCAATCCTTCCCTGCATCAAATGTCATTCAGAGACATACCCGAAGGTTCAATTTATTTTGTTATGATTGACTGACTTTTTCTTATCAGTGATTGATTTCATGTAAACAGACAACGATTAACAAAGATGACTTTACCATTTGAAGACGTGTGCCGTGAGCGAATTAAGAAAATGACGATGGCCCATAAACGAATCCTTTACGAATGCATTACAGAATTATGTTTAGATAAAACCACAAATGGTATAATGATGATTGAAGCAATGTGGGAAAAGTATCCAGAATCTAAAGAATTATTTGATTTCCAATTGAGACCTGGTGAACCACCCGAAATTAATTACTTATTTCAATTACACAGTTTCTATTTTATGACAAGTATAGAAATGTTGTTTAAAAGCTGTTTATCGGACGTTGAAAAGTTCATAATTGTAATTCGAGATATTGTAAAGAAACATAAACGTATTCGGTTAGCACGTTGTGAAGCATTAATATACATTTGTGCAATGCGTGATGCGATCATTAATAAATTGCCGAAGAATGCATTATTGAATGAGGTGCTTGACATCATTTTTGACTTACTGATACTTGCATTTCCCTTATATTGTCCTTGTGGCCGAGAACGTACTGAATGTAACTGTAAAGAATTTATACCATGATTGAACGGTGATTGCAACTCATAACCCAAGTAGCAGTGATAACAAGAAAAACGGATGGCATATTGTCAACGTGCCTAATAATTGTTACCATAGCATTTTGGTGTTAACACTATTCGAAACTAACGAACGATAGCATTTTTTCAATTCCCTTCATGAAAATTTTCTGTAGTGGAAATCAATAAAATAGAAAATTCTTATGTAAATGTAACAAAATATTTAAATGTTATACCTTAACCGTTGCTCTACTGTATCTAAAGTTTAACCGTGAGGTATTCACGGTATTTATGTGTATTCTGCGATTGGGGTGGGCGAAATGAAAGTGCAGTGGAAATTGGTACGCTAGGACACAGCGTTGCATAGCCTTCTTTATAATCGCGACGCATGTTGCACAATTTCGTCGTCCTGGCAATGAGCGTATGCAAAACAAAATACGAAAAGAAGGAAAAAATATTGTTTTTAGCCATCGATGGCATTAAACTAATTTCAATGTGGCGAAGTAGTTCTTCTTTCAACATTTCCGTCTTCAGGTTCAAAGTGTACAGTATTATAAGATTGTGACAGTGAATTTCATACCGAAAATGATAAAATTAATTTCATTAATTTTAATTACCTTGTTATGTTCATTGCTTCCGTTATCAATTGCACAAGATTCAAATATATTTCCGTATAATCATCCGTTACAGTGTAATGCAGACGAATATTTTGATGTGAATTATTTACAATGTAAACTGTGTAATAAAAATGAGAGTTTGGTGCCGAGTGTCGATGGTAATAATTTCATTTGAATATTTAATGGATTTTAATTCCATGTTTTCTATCTCAACATTTCACCTCTAAACGAATAGTAGAAACTGAGTTGTTATTAATACACATTGTTTGTTCTTTTTATATTTTTATTATTTGGTAGGATTTGGATGTTCATGTCACCGAAACAATGAAACCATAATTGTTTATAATAATCAACAATATAAACCAACTTGTGGTATATTTAGTAATCGGTCGAGTATTTCATGTGACCCACCTGGCCAATACAATTTAACTGTTGGCCTAAATGTGAACGATAAACGTGAAATGATTATATTAATTGAATCAAATCAAAACAATAAACAAATTGATATGGTGCCACTTGATCAAATAAATGGTACCGCATGCGATCCAAAAACTCATTCATTTTTTATGAATAAATATTGTATACCAAATTCAATGTTAAAATCATATAATAATTATAATAATTTTAAATCACATACAATTTATGATGATCTCAGATTTTATGTGTTCATGTGTGATACAATGAAAATGATTTATCATTGTAACTACTTGGCCAATTTATGTGTCCTATCGCATTACAGTGTTGAAGTGAATTCACCATGTTCATTATTCTTTGTGCAACAAACACCTGAACTAGGTGGTTTCGGTTACGATGTAAATACGCGAATACTACCATTCATATTTTATAAGAAAGGCCGTTCAACAGCGGATGAATTAACGAAACAAATTGATCGAAAATATATCGAACCAAATGGGCGACAGGTAATTGAATAACGTTCTGATAACTTTTCCTAGTAAATGGATCCGAATTAAAGAAAATAAAACTGTTTATTTAATAATACTAAAAACATGTTTACTATTTTCCAGGAAAATGAAATTGAAATAATCCAAATTACATCAACATTTAAACAACCGATGAAACGATACACCAAATTTAATCTAAATCATTTGGATTTTTGTGGAAAGTTATTACATCATAAAGATCCTTATATACGAATTGGTAAAAACTATCACAACAAGTGTGACCTAGATGCATTGGAGTTTATCAGACAAAGTCAACCAAATGGAGAATTCATTCAATTGTATTTAAATTACACAGAAAATAATTTAAATATTATGAGATCAATACCAGTTTTGATTCGTGATACATTTGCCAATAACATGGTACGATGAATAACGTGACTAACTTTAAAGCGAATAATAAGAAAAGAAATTACATAAATTGAAGAAAACCATTTCCTAAGATTATTTTTTATATATTCTTTTTCTGATTACAGGAAACCGATGTCAAGCAATGGCAATTTGTTAAACGATTTTTTATAATCGATTTATTGACTCACCAAAATTCACTGGATACCACTCGTTATAATGTGGACGCCACATTTAAGGATATTGAACACTATAAAGTACGTTACTTGCGGCGTGCAGAGCTCAAATTTAAATTATCCAGATCATTGAATTACAATAAAATCTATTTACCGATTTTGATACTTGATTATGATCAAATTAATTTGACGATAGCACAACATGGGCCAGCTAATCGTATGGCCATATCAATACCGTATGAGTTTAGGATAACTTATAATATTTCATATGATCTAAGCAACGTGACGCACGTAAGAAGCTAGCATTAAATTGCAATTTTATTATCTCTCACCATATTATATTTATGTTGATGGGTAATTACATTTATATTTTATTTTACGTTTAGATACTCATCACTGTACTAATTATACTGGCATTTCTATTGGCACTGATAAGAGCATTCTCATATAAAGTGAGACAACAGAAAGACTATTATGACTTAGAGGTGTTCATACATTTCGTAATCCACTTATTATCATATGTAGCCAATGCATTATTTGGTTACGTATTAATCATTTCGATTTACCTGTTTGTGGCATACAAGACACAACATATTTTAAAAATATTGTTACCATCCGAACATCAGGATATCATTGAGGCATTTATTTTTATTGCTATCGCATTAAAGGTGATAACACAACAGTTTTATTATTGTTATTGTTTTTAAAATTTACAAATCAATTGATAAATTCAAATAATAAATGGGTATATTACTTACAGAGTGTTGCATTCATATATCATTTTGTACGATTGGGCAAATATGATATCTTTCTGTTGGACTGGGAGAAACCGAAGTTGTATGAGAATCATCTTGTTACCACCCGAAATACACTTGATACACCATCAATGTGTTCTAGTGTAAGTATTCCTATTTGATTTTTATTGAAAAATGCTTTCACTGAAATCATGTTATTGTTTTTCTTTCCATCCTTTTACCTACGGATACGATAGAATAAATTGACAACAAGTGATGGTGTGTCTGCATGGCGAAATTATTTCATTGCAAATGAATGGGTCAAATTGTCTGGAGCACGTAAAATTTCTATGTACATTCATACATTGTTAATAATTTTAACATTCTATGTGAGTTCAAGATACCGGATTGATTGTTATCGTCCCAGTATTTGTTTAACGAAATACTATTATTATTTTTTTCTTGATGTTCTGTTCATTTTGATAGGCATTTATACAATATTATCATTCTCTTTTAGATCTTTGGTTTTATTGGATGGTCTTCAACGGATTTTGAATTGTCACTTGATGGATATGATGAAATGAATCAAGATACAATTTTACAAGTTGCCGTTGGCATTATAGTGTACATCTTCCTTTATACAGTACAAAGATTAATTAGTTTCTTGTTTTGGGAGCGGTACATACGAAATTCATTGCAACAATTTGTAGACGTCTGTTCAATGAGTAATATATCTGTATTTATATTGACCGATGAAACATATGGATATTATGTACATGGAAGATCTCCTCATGGATTCGCTGACACCGATATGAGCACAATGGTGCTTCAATTGAAACGTGAACAGAATAACATGTGCGGCCATCGGGGATTGATGCCGAATTCAGAACAACAGACCTATACTATTTATATACCCAAAAATATGCGGTAAAGTATCTTTTATCAGTATTGGCATGAGAATTATCAACACTGTGGATTGTAGATAATTTTGTATCCTAATGAAGTCTTTTTATATTTTAAGTGTTTTATACAATAAACTGTTGGCACCTGCATTGAATCCGTATCAGTCAAATATGATGCCAATGTTGACCGGCATGGAACTCGGTAAAGGGAAGGATGCTAAGGATCAATCAATTGAAAAAGTTGCTTCTATCTATCAGAATATAAATAGATTCATTTGTGCCTTCATTGATCACGTAAGCTAATATTGATTGAGTGTATAATTGCAAAAATCCGTTAACATAATGTAAACTATCTCATTCTTCTCTATTAAATGACACACACTCAACAGGCACTTCGAGATCTAGACTATGTGATTGAAGAAAAATCGATTGTTGAAAAATTTCTTAGTTTTGAAACTGGAAATAGTGTAACGAACAGTACGTATTATAAAATCCACAATGGATAATAAATTTCAAACATAACTTTTCTCATTTCCTTTATTAGATCGCGGAGTATTTTATTTGGACTCAGGGCATTCGTTTGATTCTGTTTTAATTTATGGTAATGAAGGATTCTTATTTAAATATGAACTGATGATCTTTATCACCGTCCTTGTGCTTTCCAATAATTTTCTTGCTGCTTCACTATTCGTTGGTAGTTTTTCCATTGTAAGTTCATTAATATTTTATTATGTAATCGAAATTTCTATTTTTAATATATTTTTCCTTTTTATATTTTTGCAGGTTTTCCTATACTTAATGCAATCGATAAATCGGAATAATTTAGCTCGTAAGTCAATTATCGATAAACGTTTCCTAATGTAACTTAATTAAAAACACGTGATTGTTATAACTATAATAATAAATCTTTATTATGTTATAAATCATAACTAAGGAGAATTTGTTTTAATTTTTTACGATATCTATTAATAATTCAAACGATATCGTATTCAACAGTCGTAATATGAAGGAAAATGAAAAGATCAAGTGTGGAATCAGACTACATTTAAAATAATCGAATGATAATTACTAACTAAAAACGATTAAATGACTACTAACAAACAAAATCAATGCGTATCACCAATTCACCTTCCATAATTAAAAACTAATACCTTCTTTCAATTATACAATAATAATTCATATGTATTATGATCTTATGAACAAGGTAATGAAATTAATTTGTTCTTACTCTTTAAAATTTAATATTTTGGTAATTTTAGAATTACTATTGCTAGTAGTTTTAATGATCTCGTTATAGCGATTTCAATTTAGAGGTACCATTCATTGTATTACTAGAATTGATATTATTCGTTGCTGTTGATAAACTAAATTTGCATATGGTATTATATAAATGTGGAAAATAAATGATAGCAAAATAGATGCCTGCTAAATATGCGACTATTAAGAATGTTAAAAATAGATCAAATACAGCTGGTTTCACATTATATACGTTTAATACACCATTTGAACTGTCGTATAGTAAAAATTCATCGTCCTTTCCACTCACTTTATCATAAGTAACTTGAACATTTTTCAAATATTTTTCAAATGCGTTCTTTATATCATTATTTAGTGTCAACGATTTCATGTGCAGCCAACTCTCTACCTGATTTTCAGTCACAGAACTGCTCCCTGCAAACACTTCACTTTCACCATTAATGCCAAATATAAAACGTGCTAATGATTCTGATAATATTTTGGCATTTGATTGCACACGACTTATGCTAATGGAACGTGGCTGATCGAATACAGTTGTTCTTGTCGGTTCCCGATGTGATTTTAAACTTGATATCGTAAATGCCGGTATACGTTTAATACTGAACCGTTCATGTTCCCATGCCAGCAACGAATCCGCTAAATTAATTTTCTTATGCACCAACTCATATTGGTAATTATGGCGTTGCGCTACAGTTTCGAGACTTTTCAAATAATCGGCAACCGCTGTACCCTCTTTTGGTGGTTTCGACACATGTACATATAACTCATTATTAGCCATACTAGTAGCAACTGAATCCAAACAAATGACAAATTCTGGTATCTAAAATTAAATAAGACAAATTTAATGTAACAGAACTATATTTAATTTATAAATAAAATCAACTTACTTGAGATTGGGTATTTTCGTCGAAATTAACTTCAGTCCATCGTTTAGTTCCGTGGAAACTCAAAAATCTTCCTGATTCAGTCAGGAGGAACATTAAACGATATTTTGGTGCTGTCGACGGCGTGTTATGTATTTTACTGAATATATCAATTATTGTTAGCAAGACAGCTGAATCTAAATTAGCAAACGGTTCCGTAATTAAACCAAATGAATTAATGCTGGTTGCAATTACAATCAAAGGTAAACCAGAATCAGACGGTGAAGATTCAATCACTTTGCTGCTACGAATTGGAGCCAATTCACCCTGGATTATTGGCAGTTTAGATGGTTTTTTAGCTGCGTGACTTGCTCCGGTTACCACAATCTAGACAAATAAGAGATTCATTCATATTAGATATGTGTTACATCGTAATATTTATATCATCTTACTTGATATCCATTAGCCGAGATACTATGAAATATTTCTTCTAATGCAGATTCCCGTTGCTTATTGCCATCGCCACTGATATGTGACGAGATATCATCGATTACTTTACTCAACTTTGAATCGTATTTTGAAAAGTAAACTGGAATTGATATCTCTTGTGCCATCATTGCTTGTTCCAAATGGAAAATGTGCTGAAATTGCAAATCAATATGTGATAAGACAATAGTCAACAAGACCGTAATGCCTTTTAGTTATATTACCTCACGTTCCTCTTTGCTTAGTTGATAAACATTTTCAGGCAAAAGTACAAGCAAACCGCCAGCCTGTGATCTTATCTGCCTGAACTGATCAATGGTCATTTCTTGGAGCCTAAAATTAGATCAAATTATTAATTAAAAATATTTCATACTCGCAATAGATCACAGTCTGATTGATTAAACAGTTAATTACCTTGTTAAAACACAATGCCTCGAAGTAGACCATGATTGTAGAGATTTCGCTTCCAGGTTGAGACTGGAGGACCGGCTACCTAATTTGGGTCAAATAAAAATCAGAAATCGATAGAGGAATGACCGACAACCTTAACCTAAAAATTGACCTACCGAAGGGTATAGTTTGAACATCGAATTGAGACATTCTGTTCACGGTGAATTCACTGGACGCCAGCACAGGTGTTGGTGAACACATAATTAAAATTGGCAGCGAGATTAATAGGTAATAAGGGAATCCTCCGCGGAATAAGTCCGCAAAACTGTCCGGATCTTCGAACATCTTCTCGGGTTTTTTCTTGTCTTTTCACTGAATTAGTTTACCTTGTACTAACCAAAACAAATCCTAAGGGCTGGAATGAGTCAGGATTACTTCACTAAAATCGGAATTATTTCACTCTATTTAAATAATATGCAGCAATAATAGATTCTTTTACGCAAAACAATGAATCTACCAGTCGAAGAATTGAAATATATTTCATTGTCTGATTACGAGGTAGTAAGAACAAAATAGTAATATGTTAGTATGAAGAGACTCTTTAAGTAAGAGGTTTCTACAATATATCCTACTCATCACATTGTGAAGCGTCAATTCAATACCCCTTGAAGAAATGAAGGCACTCATATGCCACATCCATTTCAGTAGATTTATTACATGGTTTTCACAGAAATTCTAATGCCTCTCAGAGCGAAAGAAAAATTCACGGCCGACTTTTATAATAAATATCCCACATATTGAATGTAATTATATTCCTATTATATAGGATTCACTCTATAAAATAAAATATTGCTATTCTTCTACAATTATAAATATCATAATTTTTCCTATACATAGTATGATATCAAGCGTTATTTTATATACTTCCAATAAAATTCATGAGTTCATTATGTGCATATCATATGAGAAGAGAAGGTAGTTTAAACCCTATAAATGTTGTGTCGGCGTAATTGACATGTATCCTCGACGGTGAAAGATTGTTTTGCCTACTTAACAAATAAATAAATAAATTGTTGTTACAACAAGTTGTTAATTAATTGGGAACTAGACGATACAGTATCCAAGGTATGGAGTATCCGGAAGAACTGATACAACATGAAGATGACAAGGTAAGGCATTTCTAATTCTTCGTATTTTTTAGATCTTGTAGCACATATAACTAGTTGATATTTTACAGATGGATATCCTGGATGAGGACGATTCTGATGATTCAGATTCATCAACATCGATTGATTCAAACGACGGGTCCATGGAAGATCTGGAGCAAGTGTATAACAACACTTTAAAAGAGATTGATACCGAAACGGGTTCTACACAAGCTAACTATAATCTTCTAGTTGAAACTGCGATGTACAGTAACTGTGTGGGCCCAAGGACAGAAATAATCGTTTTAAATATATTTCCTTTCATCTTTTAGAAAACTTAATGATCTAGATCTCATCAGAGATAGCATAGCATTATGTCCCTGCAAAGAGGCGCTTCCAGATCAACTAAAAGAACGATGGTTCGATATTGAGATTAGTTTATGCTTATCTAGTGAGCAAGTGGATGCCGCATGCTATAGATTGAATGAAGCCTTTACCTTATACTACTGTAACTATTTTATTATCATATTTATTGAAAATATATCAAATGTAAGTATTTTCAGCTGTAAGTTTAGCTAAGAAGTATCTGCAACTGGTGGATCTAGAGTTCGCCTCAAAAGAGACACGAGATGATATATATAATTCCATTACTGGCTCATACTGTTTTGATATTCAATTTGGTCACGAGTTCTTCTTCCGCCAACGGCAGTATATCGAGTTATTGGAACCAGAGATTGGGTAAAATTACTCAATTGAACTCAATAAAATCGAATTAATTTATTTATTAATTTTAGGAAACCAGAAGTATTAAAAAGAACATTTAAAAGCTATGCCTTGGAATTATCATTACCAATAAATGATACAGAGGAAGTATATGATGCCTTTGAGGTATTTACGCATTACAAGGAAGAGCTAGGCATTGAACAGAGCGAGATTGACAAAGTAAAACATGACTTTGATAAAGCAAAAATAATCCGTAAGAGAATAACCGAATTGCAAGATGAGTTTCCATCAGTGAATGAGAGTACCAAAGGGAATGCTAATTTTGAGAAATTTTCATCGTACATTCTTGCTATCAAGGAGATTCCAAATTGTCCACCGTCAATTATAGTAACTCTCTTTGAAAAATTAGTATCTGATTGGATAAAGAAACCTGAAGGTTGGATTTCTTACATAAAATACAAAAATGAATTAATGAGTAAACGCCCATCAACATCGAGTTCTCAGTTTGTGTCACAAGAAGTGAATGTTATATGTCATAGAGCTATTTGTGCTTGTCCCAGAGATTTACGAGTTCAGTTGTTGAACTTGGATACAGTTGAGTTAATGGATCCAACTCGAATGGAACATCATTTTGAAAATGCTCTTAATTGTTTAAACAACAGTCCGGCTGATCAAGTGTCAATTTGGTTGAGATACTTAACTTTCTTAATCCGAAATAACAGTGAAATTGTGTTGAATGTATTTGATGATTGTTGGAATCGTTTATCCAACCGGTGGGGCGATAAAGCTGATAGAAGCGGTGAGATTTTACAAATGTGGAGTTTATTTTATTACGGACAAAAGAACTATGAGAAGGGCTCGGAAGTTTTCAATTGGATATTTGGTGAGTCAAAAAATTGAATAAGTCTTGCTTATATTTATTACTATAATAAATTCCAGATGTTGAAGAGAATCGATTTAAATCGGCTTATTGGATACAATACGCTACTTTAGAATTAAATAACGGACCAGAATATGCTCGCAGAATATTCAAGAGAGCAATGGGAAATATAAAGATGGATAATCTACCGTCAGTAGCAACGGCGTGGAAAAGTTTTGAACGTGTGCATGGAGATATTTCGGATGTGAACTATTGTGAAGATAAATGTAAGACAGCTATAGGGGAATATAATAAAAATAAGAGAGATCAGGGTCGAATCAAGAAATTAGGAGAAGGTAATGCTAATAGAAATGTAGCTACTAATAGAGGCAAACCAACAGTAGCAAACAAGAGAAAGACATCTGGCACATCTGACAGTGGTTATGCTAAAAAACCAAGATTTGATAATGAACAAGAAAACGAAAAATCAACCGTTATTCGAACAGAAAATGAAATTGCAAGAACAGTTTTCCTTAGCAATTTACCATATACGTAAGATTTTTAACATTATATAAAACCGGCTTCAACGAAATTACATTAATTTTTTATTCCAGAACTGACGAGGAAGAATTGAGAAAATTATTCCCAGAACTCAACATTGAAAGCATTGAGATTGCGAAACGAGTAAATGGAAAGAGTCGCGGGTTTGCATACATGACTTTAAGTAATGTATCTCAAATTCCATTGGTTTTAAGTTTCGATCGTAGACCTATCCGTGATAGATTAGTCTTTGTTTCCAATATGAAGAATGAACAAAAATCTACCATATTACCAAAAATGCAACCTCCAAGGTAAGTCTTTTCATTATTTCACGATGTTATCAGTTAATAGCAACTGATTGCTCATTATAGAGATCGCCAGCGAAAATTGAATGTTAAGGTTACCAAACCAAAAGTTGAAAACGGAAATAAAGGAAGTAATTCAAATGATGCGAAGAAACCAATGTCTAATGACGACTTCAGGAATTTAATAATGAAACGTTAAATAAAACAATTTGTTAATAAAAACTCACAATTTATTGAATAAGATAAGTAATAAAAACATGTTTTTATGATTTAATTTTGATACCCTTTTTAACAGAAGCTTTGATACCAGACAATTCCCCACCGTATCGCTTAGTTTCGGTTCGAACTGCTCGCACAGCACCCTTTCGTCGGATTAAAGCCTTTCTGTATTTATTCTTGTTCTTAACACGAGGATTTCTAAGTTCCTTCCTACGATAAGGTGTCAATCCCTTGTTCTTCGCTATTTGATACGTAATTCCTCTACGTTCATCATCTTCATCAAGTTCTTCGTCTCCCTCTTCATCCATTTCTTCATCCTCAATATCATCTTCCATATCAGTTTTAATACGCACCGATTTTTGTGGCTTAACCGGAACAGTTTCAACTATTACTGGTTTCTCCAAACAACTCAAATCTAGTGGTTTGTTCAGCAATAATATTTCTAATTCAGGTTTAATAACACCTTCATATTTCTCGTCTAATTCTAATAACAACTGTCTCATTTGCGTTAAACGTTTAACTACGGGATGATTCCGAATCGAAATTCCTTTCGTTTTCAGTAATATGTAGAATACAACGTTTGTACAATAATTCAATGTTAATTGATAAATCGTTTCAACGAAATTAATAAATGGATGATTGATCTTCAAATTATGTTGTTTAATGTGAGACATTATCGGCTCTAAAAAGGCATCACATTCCTCTAAGCGTGATTCGCAATCTTTCACAAGATCAAAATATTCAGGTGATTCCTTTTTAAAGAGACTCAACTTCTGTCTTACGGAGAGGTCAGACACGTCAGTAACTACTTTCTCTTTAGTTTCTGTGATTTGTTCGTCTTCAGAACTATCGGGACCAGCCGGCTGACTTCCGAACAAATCTAAGGAATAATCGGCTTCATTCAACTGTTTAGCTAATCTCTTTTGAATCGTTCTAGCTTCATTCTCTTCATATTCAGCTTGTTGTTCTTCTTTTGCTGAGTATGCATTATAATCCTGATCAACGAAATCTGTGTTGTAATATGCCTTTCGTTTGCTTCCCCAAGCACGGGCATCTGGAATGCCATCATCTACATCGCCTTCATCAAAATCACTGTTGCCCCCACCAACGTCATCTTCAGAACTATCATCGTCATCATCATCAAATCGATACAATTCCCTCGTTGTGTTCTCGTTCTTATTGCCTCTGTTCCGGACATCGTTCAACAACTCTCGTTCATCGGCAGAAAAATCATCGTCACTATCCTCCGATGGCTCATAGTGGTCAATGTCTTTACTTCTACTGTCTAGTTTAATTTTATTGGCCATCTTCTTTGTACATGTGCTTCAATGATTCACTAACTTCTTAATGTTAATTACTTTATAGTTTGGTATTGAAATTAATTACTTGTTCACTTTAAAAACGGAGTTCACATGAATCGTGCGGCAGCCGTAACAAAAATATAAACAACGAGCACGTGTTTCGAGTAGAAATGTCAAAACACAACTTTGCTTACTTCAAAACCAGTTGTTTACCGGGTCGAACAAATTGAACAAAGTTTTGCCATGTGCTGTTGCAAGAATTGAAAAATCGAAGAAAGTTTGAAAACATAATAGAGACACTAGTTAATAGTAGTGAAATAATTAAGAGTGCATTGAAATACGTGGAAAATGGGTAAATTCAGGTCCAAATTGAAGCGCCACACCAAAGGCAAAATGTGGAAGCATGGTCAATCTTCCTCATCGAATCCCGAGAATCAAAAACATCGTAGCAAAGCCAGATCACGATTCTTTCAGTCAAACTTGAGTCTGGCACCAAAAGAAGAAACAAAAAAGGGTGGTCTAACACTAGATGCGGTGCTGAAACATGAAATGATGCATCCTTCTGGAATGGACGGTACAGCCGACCCCACAGTTAATGATATTGCCCAAAGTTTGAAGTCATTTAACATGTCAACAATCGGAGGTGAAGATGACGACATGAGTCAAGCCACTTCATTCAAAACATTTAAAACATTTGCTTCCAACTACAGCAGTTGTACCAATCAAAGTTTCAGCAGGTAACAGTTTTATGAGTTTCTTAAAATTCCGTGTTTTTATGAAATAACATTTTTAGATTGATGACACATTTTCGACCAGAGATTCCTCTACACAAAGAGATGTTGGCCATTTTGACGGCAATCACAGAAATTATAGATGAGCGCGGTGGAAAACAAACCTCTACAGAATATTTTGTTGTACTAATTGAAACAATGAAAGCAGCTACAACTGAGAGTGAATTGGTTCCAGCAATTGCTTTGTTAGCTATGGGTATCAAATCTGTACCGCAACCTGTATTGCGAACACAATTTTCTCAAGTTGGCCCTTTGCTATATGATCTTATGGGAAGGTTCATCAATTCAGAGCATAAGAACATCATGCGAAGTGTAAGTAGTAGCAATATATTGTATAAAGTTATATTGAAGAAATTTACCAATTCTGTTGTAGGTTTTTGGATGTATGTCAGTTCTCCTTCGCGCTCAAGAATATTCTGAATGGAGTCATTCTTCAACAATGAAATATTTCGATGCCGTTTTATCGTTTGCTACGCACTCAAAACCAGTGATTCGGAAAGCATCACAACATGCGATTAGTTCAATTCTATATGGAAGTTGTTTTATGAAACAACTAGATGAAAATGGCGAAGAAAATAAATCAACTAATAAACAAGTGGCGAAACATCATCCAGCTGATTTTAAACTTGTCGATTTCTGTAAGAAACAATTCACCGCAGAGACAATTGCTAATTCTCAAATTACTGTACTTCACACGTTGACTCTTCTAAAAGAATGTATTGCTGGATTGAGCGAGGATTCAATTAGAAAGATATCCGAACAATTATTATCAATAATGACTGCTGCAAATGTGTTGATTCGGACCAATTGTTTGCACATATTTCATTCATTATTCTCAGCAAAGGATAATAATCTCTCAAGCACACTGATAAATAAGTTAATTTTGGCTCTATATAGCTATAGACCTGACCGTTCAGATGGTAGACAAACTATAGCATGGTTAACGGTTCTTAAACAAGCTCATATTGCTTTAGTTGAACATGATCTTGGTAAGTGTATTAATTCACTGCCAAAATTATTTGAAATTTGTGCAACAGATTTATGGATGTCTGATAAAGTTGAAGTGGTTAATTGTGCGTCGAATTCAATGAAGGAATTGTTACTAGATTGTGTAAAGAAAGCATGTGAAACAGCTGAATCAGCCAAACAATATCGGCCACCAATTGTCAACATAATTGAATCAATTGGAAATGCTCTCTCTGCTCCGTTTGGACATGTCACTAGTCATGTACTGATTATTTTCTGTGTGGTATTCGAAACCACTGGTCTTTACTTTCGTCCGGTTTTGGGACAACCGATTGCCATTATAGCTTCAAGATATGATTCGCAAGATGGACATCGGTTGCAAATTGAACGAACATTGATAGCAGCAATTACCTATGTGGGGCCTGATACTGTTCTCAATGCTTTCCCCCTAACAAACAGTGATAACACTTTTAATGTCAATCGTTCTTGGCTATTGCCATTACTACGTGAAGGAATACGAAATGCTACGTTGGAATACTTTGTAAATAACATTTTAAAATTGGCTGTTACATGCTATAATGATTGGCAGAAATACAAAGGAACTGGAGAATCATCTTTAGCTCACACCAACGAGTTGCTATGTTGTCAACTGTGGGGATTATTCCCTGGATTTTGTCGTCAGCCAAAGGATATAGAGAACTTCAAATACGTTGCAAAGACGTTGGGTATGGTACTGCAACAAAAACCGGAGTTGCGAGCTCCTGTATTAGATGGATTCAAAGAATTATTGGAATATGAAGATGATGAAATTAATAAACAGTTGGCTCCCTACGCTAAGAATTACTTACCGCGATTATTCAATATATACACTGCTAAACCGAAGGGAACTTATGAAAACGAAGTTAGAGAATCAATTTTGCAAGTTATTAAATTGTATTTGAAGATTACACCTCAAACAGTATGTCACGAATTATACGATGTTGCTTTGGATCAACATAAATCTTTGCCTCCGGGTGATCAACGTACAGAAGCAATGTTTGATATTGTATCTAATTTGGTAATATACCAAACGACTGGAAAATTAAAGAATTTCTTTGACAGTTATCTTATACCAGTTGTTGGTAAAATTAAAACAGAGAATCCTATGGTAGCTAGAAATTCACAAAAACTCAGTCGACAACAGAGGAAAGCTTTCGAGTAAGATTTCTTAAATGAGTTTAAGTTTTTTGATATATCCTAATTAAATTTTCATTTTAGATTGATTTCGAGAGTATGTGAAAGCGAAACAGAATCCTGTAAACAATTTGTAGAAGAACAGAAAAAGACTTTACAATCAGTTTTATTGAAATCCACAAAGGTTTCATGTAATGTAACTCATGAAAGTCGATTATCGTAAGTTGAATTACAACTTTTATTGAATTCCATATAATTTTTAAATACCATTTTAGCTGTATTAAAATATTAATTGAAGCTGAAGAAGACCTAACTACAAATAATTTGTTAATTAGTAAGACACTACCACAAATATTATTGAGTTATAAGGGGAAGAAAGATGCTGTTGCAACGGAGTTATTGACTTTGATTGGTGAAATTTACATAAAAGAGAATAAATTCAATGATTTCATTGATGATATTATGGTTGGATTCGGTGGAGATTCAGATATGATTACTAGCACTATTATGGTATTGACAACAGTGTTACAAAAGTTTGCTGGACAATTTACAATTAGTACAGCGGAGTTTATTCTATTGCAAGTCAATTGCATTTTAGTAACAAGGAATAGGAAAGAAGTAGAATCAGCATTAGGATTCCTCATCATCTTCGTGAAAGTGTTGCCATTACCGATTGTCACCAAATATTTACCAGAGACTGTGAGTAGTTTTGAGTTGACTGTTGAATGTTATGGAATAATTATATATTTCTGTTTTCCAACAGATGAAATCTTTGTCAGCAATGGTACCTGATACGAAGAGGTATTGTAGATTAGGTATTAGCTATATATTAAAGAAATTATGTAAGAAATTTGGTGCTGAAGATTTAATAAAACTTGTTCCTGGCAATGACGAGGTGACACATAAACGATTAAAGAAAATCAGAAAAGAGCAATCGAGAGAAAAACGTCAAAAGGAGTCTGCTCAATCCAAGAAGAATGATAGTGATGATTCTGATGATGAATTTGAACCAATTTCAAATAAGAAGCATAGTGAAACGTGAGTCGCAATTAATAGAACTTAATCGAATATTCAAGCTAATAATAATTTCATTACAGATTTGACGATATTTTAGCTGATTCAGATTCAGATGAGAGTGATGAACCAACAGAGAATACAAAGAAACGTTCAATGTATATACAAGAAGAACCTGAATCAATTTTAGATTTAGCAGACATGAATTCAATTGGAAAGATTATGTGTAAGAAATTGATGTTTAATGAGGTGAATCATTGTTACATAGTATTTTGTTATTATAATTTCAGCTTCGAAACCTGTCAAGTCATCAGACACTAATGAAAATAAAAATAAAAAATCAGTTCCAAATCGAGGTTTCAAAGTTGCTAATGATGGTCGATTAATTATAGCTGAACCGAAAAAAGGTCAAGAGTCGTCTGATGACGACGAAGAAATGGAAGACAAGAAAACGTTGGTAATGAACCAGTCTAGTGATAGCGAAGATGAAATGGAGAAATTGAAGGCATCTAGAAAACGTAAAGCAGGTGATTCATTAAGTATGGCATCTGGAAGAACTGGCAAGACTGGTGGGACAGCCACAACAGCTGCTAGTAGTAAATATAAAACAGGTGGCAAGGGTATTCACAGATCTCTAGATTCATCTGCATCTGTAAAGTCTGGAGTTAGTAAAGCAACAACATCAAAATCATTTGGTTCAGAATATCAAGCTCGTAAGGCCAAGGGTGATATCAAAGTTAAGGGCAAATTAGAGCCATACGCCTACATACCATTGAGTAGAAATTCATTAAACAGAAGGTAATAATCAATAATAATTGAGTTATAATCTGAAATCTAATCATTGATCTTGATCTATTCTAATTTTATAGAAAACGGGCAAAAAATGCTGGTCAATTTAAAAATATAGTGACTGCAGCACGAAAGGGAGCTGCTGCTGGTTCCAAAAAACGTAAAGTTTAGAATGATTTAGGAAAGAGGAAGATAAAAAAACGTAAATGATTATCTTCTATTAAGATAACTATCTGTTTAATAGGAATGTAATTTATAATATACTAAAATAAAATGCATTGAATACAAATTGACTAATAAACTATCAATTGAATATGCAAGTAGATTGTATGGTCATTTATAATTAATTGCAGTTATCTGCCCCAAATTAAACGATGACTCTATTTAAAATAATGCATTACTTTCAGCTAATTAATGGGAGAGGATCACTTAATTATGTATTGGATGAAAACACGAATTTGTTTTGATTGGCCATATAAAAGAGAAATAAATTTTGCATAATTGAGTAATTGAAATTTGAATTTGATGTGACTTAGTTAGTTAACAATATGAAGTTACTATTCTGTGCAATATTATTAATTTCCATTGTTCTTGGAGTACGATGTGTAACGGTGGATCAGTTGAAAAAAAGTACAGAGATGATGAGGAAAGTCTGTGGACCAAAATTTAAAATTGGTGATGGTAAGAAGATATCGAGACAATTAAGCTATTGTGTGTTAAATGTTGTCCTTTTCTTACAAAGATGTGATAGAGAACTTCAATAAGGGAATCTTACCGGAGGAAAAAAACGTTAAGGTATACATCTTATCTAATGAAAATGATTTTATAAAAAAATGTATTTAATCCTTTATTTTTCAGTGTTATATCCATTGTATATTTGAATTATCGAATTCTGTAAGTGGTCACTTCTGCTTATTCTACTCAATGAAACAAATATAAAGAAATTATTTATTACAGATGAAGAAAAATAAATTCAACTATGAAGGAACAATAAAGGCAGTAGAAATGCTTTTCCCTGAGGAACTTAAGGATGAGATGAAGAACACAATAGAAACATGCAAAAATGAAGGTATACTCACTGTTTCGATTTAAATTAAACTTCTGGCACTAATTTTGTTATTTCGTCCAGGCAATGGTATCAAAGACAACTGCGATGCAGCTTATGCAATCTTCAAATGCTATAAACGTGTGAATCCAAATTTAATATTCTAGAAACTGTGGCACAAGATGAATCAACTAAATACAATTTAAAATTACTTTTTTCTCAAAATCCATACGTAACTGAATTTAATGGAGAATGCACTTGACTTTCAAATCAGAATCAATGGGAATTATAGTTTAGGACAAATTTATTTTCATTGAATAAAATTGATATTTATTAAAGCCAAGAATATTATACATTGGAATCGATAATGCCTATAATTTATTGTGATACCTACTTATTATCGATTTCAGCCGATAAGTGCTTCCCAGGTTGCACACAATAATTAATTTCAGTGAGATTCTGAATAAAACATTTTAAATGTTATAAATTAATGGTCGATGAAAAGCAATGAAGTCAAAGATTCAATTGAAGTGATAAGTGACGAAAGTAGTGTCTTACAAGTACAAATCAGTTTAGGTTTTTTATGTTAATTAACTATGTGGAGTTTTGTGGTTATCGGTTTTCTTATTATTGGAGTGTCTGACGCAGTGAGTGAATTTAATTTAAATAAAATAATGGTTTCAGTTATGTAATTTATAAACAATGTAACTTTGAATATAAAGGGAATTACAGTGGAACAAATGGAAAAATCAGGAGAAATGATGAGAAAAGCTTGCCAGCCAAAACATAAAGTGTCTGATGGTATGATAATTTTCATAAATTATTCGATGCAATACTTTGTATAACAAAATTTCTTAATTAGAATTAGTGAATGGAATTCGTGATGGTAAATTTCCAGATGATAAAAACCTAAAGGCAAGTCTATTGATATTCTAATTAAATAGCGAAGGTATTTAAGGTAAAACTCCTTTTTCAACTGTAGTGTTATGTGAACTGTGCATTGGAAATGCTCCAGACCATGAAAAGAGGAAAAGTTCAATACGATGCAGCTATGCGACAGATAAATTCATTACTTCCAGATGACTACAAAGATTCATGGCGTAATGCTATTGATACTTGCAAGGATGTTGGTATGTACTCTGGAACTTAATTTATTTTAATATTTTTAATTAATTTTATTAACCCACAGCCAAAGGTGTCAAAGATCCATGTGAAGCATCATATAAATTTATTCAATGCAATTTTCAGAATAATGACAAATTTCTGTTCCCTTGAAATATGGTTGATTTATATTGTAATAAAAATGAATTCATAGCTACCACTTTTATTCAATTTTTAAATAATAGTTCTACCTAATAATAATAACTAATTAGAAACTACGTTCATTCATAATAAACTAAATTGAAAAATATGTATCTATTTTAAAATAATCAGACCATTGTTTTATAAAAATCGATCAAAGAAAACAGATTATACGTTTAAAAACTAAAAAAAAAATAGATTTAAAATCAAGTTCAATGGATAAAAGAACATAACAATTAGTTTATGATAGCAATTTGAATATGTTTTTAATGTGTTATTTTCTATTCTATGCGATATTAAATATATGACGCGATTTAATGCGATTTTGTAGATAATACATTTCGATATACAAAACTTTGTATGCCAGTAGGGAATAGTTGAGCCTCCATTAAAGGTCATGAGTAATAAAAACTATAATCAATGGCCGAAACTAATGAGCGACAAGGTCAATTAAAAATTCGCCAGTAGTTTTAATTTCATGTGGCTAATTGGAATTACTCTCTAGTTTACACCTGCAATATAACGATGAATCTCTGTTGATCGGAAATCAAAATTGTATAGTTTTTTTTTTCTGCCTAATATTCAGCCTTTTATAATACACTTCCATAAATCGGTTGGCTATCATCATTTAATTAATCGTCAATTATAACTCATTATATTATGTTAACTCTGTCTAGAATCAATATAATCATTTTCATATGATTCAAAATAATTGATAAGCACTATAGTTCTGTTAATCGTTATACAATTGTTGATACAACAGCAACATTTTAAACGTCTCAATATGCTGTATCACTATGATAATATTACAAAGTTATAATTTTGTATTACAAATATCCGGTGCCAAATTGATGATTTCATATTGGATCAACAATTTCAATATTCATCGTTAGACTCTTGATGGTAATGAAATTATCCATTATTTTATTCTTTTTTTTTGGCAATAAAAATCCACTTTACTAATTTTTTAACTAAAGGGATAATGGTAATAAGTATTAAATAGTATCATGTATATTTAATAGATGACAAGATATTAGTGAATGAATTAAAGATTTTCCATCAAACTACGATTAATAATTTAATCGTATGTATTAAGCATAAAATTTAAAACAAAACCAACAAAAAAAATATTAAAAGCGAAATTATATGTAGTGCGGACAATAGAATCCGATAATGATACCTCCCACTACAGACAAATTTTGATTTGTTTTTATGAAACACGAAGAATTCATTAGTTTTTCACATAAAATTTTTAGTATAAATGGATGGTGTCGGATATCAACGGATTCATAGTATCTCAGTTACTTGTCAAAGGAACAAAGTTAAAGTTTTTTTTTTAGTGAATTATTAATTCAATTTGGACTCGTTACAAAATGGCATACATTAAATTAGTAACTCTTTTGGTAATTGCTGTTGTCAGCGTAAACTGTTTATCGGAAGAACATAAGAAAATGGCAATGGAAATTGCAATGAAGTGCAAGCAAGAAGTAGGAGCTAGTGATGCTGATTTGGAAATGATGAAGAAACATCAATTACCAACAACACATGAAGGAAAATGTTTAAATGCCTGCTTATTTAAAAGTGGTGGAACTGTAAGATAATAATAATCTGCTAATGTGAGTGTTATCAATTGAAATAAAAAATTATAAATTTTCTTTTAGTTGGTAAATGGAAAAGTAGACATTGAAGCACTGAAAGCAGTTGCCAAGGAAATGGGTGATGATCCAGTGAAAATTGAACATTTCCAAATGATAGCTGATGAATGCGCTGATAAATTTACCGGTGGTGATGACTGTGAATTGGTCTATAATGGATTATCATGTATGAAGGCTAGTGCTGAAGCTCATGGATTCAAAATTGAATCGTAAATTAACAAAAAGATAATTAATATCGTAGATCAACATAACAGAAACAAACAGATAAAATAACAAAAATCGTATACAATTATTTTACTTTCGTTATATGAATAAAACCAGCAGCAAATAATTAATGGACTTTGTTTCTTCTAACAATTCTAAATTACAGTTTTGCATATCAATAATTGGTATGAACGTGAGTTTAACCATACATCACACCTCAATATTGATTTAATGGTTTTGTAAACCCCCA
Organism: Coboldia fuscipes; assembly: GCA_001014335.1. Taxonomy (NCBI): domain Eukaryota; kingdom Metazoa; phylum Arthropoda; class Insecta; order Diptera; family Scatopsidae; genus Coboldia; species Coboldia fuscipes. Next base: position 179,191 of record JXOR01000271.1, read on the forward strand.
GAAATCGAAAGTAATAATCCGTTGATAAACAGTCACTTGAACATTTGTCAACTAAATAGTGACACTATAACTAATTACTAATAGACTACACACTCATGATTAATTCCTCTTCTGGTGCATGAATGCCATTAATTTTTATAACGATTTTGCGAACATTACCAATCACTTATAGTTCGGTATTCACCATCATTAAAACCAAATTACATTACAGAAATTCATACGTGAAATAATCAACCAAGTTCTCAATGAAATTATCAAATAAAAATAAAATTCGATAAATATATATCGTGAATGAAATATGATATTATTACTTTTTTCATAAATTTTGTTGATAACATATCGTCGAATGGTATCCATAATTATATACACTCAATAAAAATTCATCAAAGGTAACACTGTAAAAAAACAACCAACTACTATGGCAAAAGAATAAATATAATTAAATGAATCATTCGACTATGATTCAATTCCAATGTAATAAAAACATAAATTCACACATCTGTGACCTGGACACTGTCGATATCATTATATCAGATGAATTACCGCAAAATCATTATTATCAAATTTAAGTTACTAATGATATAATTAAATATTATAATTATCCAAGATAGTCATCTATAAAATTTTATTTAGAAAAAAAAAATAAGTCACATTATATATTATTAGGTAGCATCATGTAATAAATAACGTTATTCAAATTTTGGAATTTTAATTTAATTAATATTATATGCAATTCAATTTAAATATTCTTTTCTATTGCCGACTAGTTCTTGAAGAGACATTAAGTCTCCATATTACTTTAAAATCCACCAGTTTAAAAAATAAAAATCCTTTTACCTGTGAAGTACAATTTCTTCGAATAATGGTTTACATGCTAATCGAATCTTTAATCGTGTACACAGTAAAAATACACCGGTTAATTTACGATGAATCGAATAAATTTCTTCGGGTGGAGGACACAATCGATGTGCAATCATTGTTGGTACTAAGGACGAGAGACGTTGAATTGTGTTCTAAAATACCAAAGGAATAATCAATCAAAAATAAATAGGAATTAAAATCAAATGATTGTCATACTTGATTGCTAAAATCAAATTCTCCTTCTGTGCGGAATAACTCTCCCAGAATCATAACAGCATTTACATGAGCATCTTCCATTTGTTTCGTTTCATAGCCAGTTAAGAAACCCATTGTTCTTGACTGTTCAAGTACATCTTCTCTTCTATCTTCCACTGCTGCAATGATAATCTGAAAGATTTTGAATTGATATAAATTGGATTTCAAAAGAATCAAGCTATACATACATTCTTATAGTTTGCGATAAAGTCTTTCGAATAAAATCTCGTTGAACCAAAATCAATAAGCATTAGTTTCATTTCTTTTGGATCATAGAGGAAATTGGACCAATTCGGATCGGTTTGCATACATTGCATTTGGAAAAGTTCTAATAAACAGAGTTTCATTACAGCTTGTCCAATAAAATGTCGATGTTCATGACTTAGATTGAAACATTTATCTAATGGATAACCAGGCACATATTCGGTTGTTAGTATTTCAGCCGTTGATAATTCTCTAATCACTTTCGGTACTCGATATTCATTATGGTCGGCAATCATTTCACCAAACTTTTCTGTATAATCTGCTTCTCGTATATAATCCACTTCCCACGCTAGCTCCCTCTTGGCAACCTTGAAATTAAATTAAGGACGTTATTGATGTACTTCTAATTGGCTCAAGTAATCATTCTCACTTTGACAATATTGTCGATGAATATTCCCGGTGGAAATATGTCCCAAATCTTCAGAGTTGTCACTAAGTTATCAATATCACTTTCAATACTTCTAGCTACACCAGGATATTGAATTTTAATAGCTACTTTGGTCCCATCCATCAATGTACCTCTATGAACCTAAAAACATTAATATAACTGAATTGATTTCTACTGTAAATTCAACTGTGATTCAATTTACTTGTCCAATACTGGCTGCAGCAAAAGGTTGATCTTCAAACTCATTAAATTTACTTCTCCATTCCTCTCCGAATGTGTTGCGTAAAACTTTCTTTACTTGCCAATCTGGCATGTAATCAGCAGACTGACGAACTCGTTCCATCGCTTTCGCTAATTCTGGTGAAATCATTCCACTTGAATCTTGAATGCTTAAAATTTGTCCTAATTTTAAAGCAGCACCACGTACTTTACACAGCGTATCAACTATCCGTTCCACATTTGATGAACTGAACAACGCTTCTTTCATTGTTGTTGCATTTCCCACACCTATTGCTCCCTTGGCCATTTCTGTGGCTGTGCCAATACCAAGACCAGCAAATAAACTACCAAAGGAAACCATTCGTCCAATACGCGAGGAAGGAACTTTACGTTGCTTTGCTATTTTACTCAATTCTGTCATAACTGGCATTTCATTCTTCTTATCATTTGAATCAGAGGAAGAGGTTGCATTTTGAGTTGTTTTCTTGCCTGGTATGGTTAATACATTCATCCACTCTTTGACATTACTCTCATCTTTTGAAATTCGTTCCATATTGGTGTCTAGCTCTGGTGTCGATTTAGGAACGACTGGCGGTATTGATGATTTTACATTTTCAATTTCTTCCGATGACTTCAATTGCTCTTTTGGTATTAATTTTGATTTATTATTTTCCACTTTGATTTGGTCATATTTTCGATTTAACAATGCTTCCAACTCTTTCAGACTAGTGTTACTGATATCAATGTCTTTGAGCATACCAGCATGCACTTTACCATTGTCACCTGTTGATGTGCCGGGTTTTAAAGTGGAGGAGACCATACTAATCATTCCTTGGGCAACAACTGACACTCTCTCAGCAGTTTCCTGTACCATTTGAGATATGCTTTCTAGTTCTTGGTTGGGATTCTCTTTCATTTTATTCACATTTGATTGTGCCTGTTGCATACCACCTTCAATTGCTTCTCTTACACTAGAATTGGCCCATACATGTTTCACATATTGTTCCTGGATTTTTACCGATTCCTTAAATACTAGTTGAGCACCTCGTAACAAGGCAATTGCGTCTTGCAACCGAAGCATTTTTCAATTCTAAAATAGAACGGAACTTAAAATAAACTGATGAAATTGGGATGCAATTCTTACTTTTTGATTGGCGGCCAAATTAAACACCGGATTATGTAAGACACATTTATTTATTTAATTTCCCACACAACTTTCAATATCTAGCGACGGGACCTATAAATGTACCTGGGACAACGTGTATTCTGTTATTTTGTTCATCAGGTAAAATAAGAATTAAAATAAATAACTTAATTTAATTTAAATCCAACATTTGATTTCGGTACTACGAGAAGATCTGTTGGGCAAGTTATATTATTTAATGATTTCTTTCACGTTTCTTCTATTGATGCATTTTATTAATTTAACACTTTCCACTTGCGAAAATTTTTTTATTTGGTCCGTGTTTATAAACAAACGAATTTTTACTTTAAAAATGTTAAAAATAAAGAAATTATTATTTCCGAAAAGGCCATAATTGCTCTCTCAATACTCGTATTATTATTACGCTTGCTATAATGATTTTACATCTTATGTGTTCTCAGTGCCATAAATGAAACAAAGAATCCATAAATGATAAAAAAAGGAACACGTGGGTAAACAAATCAGCTGATTTTTACTTACACCGGTAAAACAAAACATATGCTGCAAAGCTGTTGATGTTTGAGTTTTAACTTAAATTATAATAATAGAACTATGGATTGTTGAATTAAAATAATATATTACTGAACATTATCTGATGAAAGACAAAAATACTTATTCAGGTTAATATGACAAGATTATTTTAAAGCAGCAGAGAACTAGTACATTTTTTTAAATCTGGTACTGATTTTGTAAATGCAATAACATTGGAAAATTTATTGATTTTCTGATATAAAACTAATATTAATTCATGTAATTGCAATGCTTATTAATAATGAAGCCATGTAAAAAGATACTGTATGTTTTAATCAATAAAATATTATGTTAATCCATTGAAAATTTAATAAATAGCCTATAGAAGAAAATAAAAAGTATTTCCCGTAGAAGTCGAATAGCGAAGACACAAACCATTTAGTCGCTAAATCGATGCACCCTGTGAAAGCGATAAGTCAGGCGTTAAATTTAGTCGCGATTTTAGTTGCAAAAAATTTGTTGTTGTCAATTCAACAGTTTACTTTAAATTAAATTAATTCTCTTAAATTCATAGTGAAATATAATTATTAATAACAGTGTCGTATGAAAAGTGAAGTGTTATAAGTGAATAGTGCATCGATAATGGATCAACAAGTTTACTTCAACAATTTAATTAAACATCGGACATGGAATAGTTTTGGTTGGCCAACTGTTTAAGGTAAGTGAAATTCACATAAAATTTTATTTGACGAAAGTAAATAGATGGATTAATAACTGAACATAAACGATATGTTCATATACTAATACATGTCGGAGAATAATTGGATACACGTGATTGATTATAGACGTTTTCATCAAAGAATCAATTTGCGCCTGCACACTTAGAAAAGTTCACTTACAAAATTACTAATTTGATAAAATATAGTAAATGACTAATCATAAAATACTCAATATACTGCCACACATTAGTAAGATCATTTATTCTCTTTCATAAATTGATAATTTTTTATCATAATTACTGGGCTTATGTAGAATATGCATTACTCACGTACTTACCTTAATATCATATCATTTCTGAATCGTCCACTCATTGAACATGATAGTTATTTATTAGAAACTGGTGAAAATTTTGTAAAAATTCCTCAAATGGCCGTTAATAAAGGATTCCTGGTCACATTAACAATTGTTATTTGTGTATTACTATTTTATGTGATAATTCAGTTATCCTCATATGATGGCAAAGGAATAGTGAATCAAGTGAGTGTAAGTGTTGTGAGTTCAAAAACGAACATCTCTCTTATAAATTCTCAATCAATCAACAATGATACCAAAACGATATTGTTATGGATGCCAATGTTTGGATCCAATGATTGGGGTGCCGGCTATGATACACCAATAGGTGGACCTGATTTCTTTGCAAAACGTAATTGTCCATTAAATTGTGCGATGACATTGCAACGTGATTTATTACCATCCGTTGATCAATTTGATGCCATTGTATTTCATGGTGTACCAGATCTTCAAATGTTTTTACCATCAGTCCGGGCACCACATCAATTATATGTGCATGGGATTCTAGAAGCACCACCCTATGTGGAATCACGTTGGTTAACATGGCATCCGTTAGGTCATCTTAAAAATTTCTACAATCTAACAATGTCATTCCGGTGAGATGTGAATATTTACAGTTCAGTGAAAACAGATAATCAGTAAAGTTCATCTGTAGTCTTGATGCCGATATCTTTTGGCCTTATCTGACCATTGAGGATCTTAATGGAAATGTGGTGGCACCAGATCCTCATCATGAAACAAATTGGATTCCATATAACACTAGTTATTATAGTGAGGAATATAATGGACCAGGAATGGTTTGAATTTGAAGTTACACTTATTGTTTTCTCACGATAGATCAAGAACTGTATGAGATAGCAGTGAATAAGACTAAGAAAATAGCTTGGTTTGCTAGCAATTGTAACGGAGTGTCTGGACGCAGTGAATTGGTAACGAAAATTTCAAATTTAATGCCTGTTGATATTTATGGTGCATGTGGTCCATTCAAGCAAGTAGTCCTATTATCAATTGTATGGAAATTCTTTTAAAATTGATTCTTGATTTTAGATGTCCACGAACAAATGGAAGTAAATGTTTTAAGATGCTTGAGACTGATTATAAATTTTATTTAGGATTTGAAAATTCATTATGTACTGATTATGTGACGGAAAAACTCCTGGATTACATGAAGTACTTAGTTGTACCTGTGGTATTTGGTGGTGCCAATTATACACGTTATGCACCACCACATTCTTATATTGATGCAAATGATTATGAGACACCGGATGAATTAGTGAAATACTTGGAATATTTAGATGAAAATCCAATGGAATACATTAAATACTTTTGGTGGCGTGACCATTATGCAATTTCTAAACAATTATCATTTCCATTCTGTGATTTGTGTAAGAAGTTACACGACAAACGATATTTAGCACAAACGAAATATTATCATGATGTCAATGATATACCATGGAGTACTGCATATATGTGCCAAATTAAACCTCGAATTAAATTTTAATTAGATGATTTAGGTTAACAATGTTAAAAATAGAATTAGTTTAATCAGTTTCGTAATACTTTTCTTATTGGCAAATTTATAAATTATAAATTTATCGAATTTATACTTAAACGTCATGAACAGATAAGGTGTTATCAATACAAATAAGGAAATATTTTACATTTCTTTTTGGAACGTAGAACATTATCGGATATAATGTGAATGATTATTTAATGTAAATAAGGATTAGTAGTGATACATAGTGTAAATAATAACGAATTTAGTGGAAATGTTATCAATTAGTTTGAATTTTAATGAAATCGGTTAACCAAAACAATTGTGGATTTAACGTATCGTATAAAATAAAATAAATGACAAATGGAATTTGGGTCCTCGCTAAATAATCACGGACACGACGTTGGTTACGTGGTTTTTGCAACGGAATTTTAATAATAAAATCGTATACCATTTGGAAATAATTTGGTTATTCTCATTCCCATTACATTATTAACACGTATTGAACACTATTTAACACTTTTCACTACTTCAATTTAATTGAAGTACAAATTTTTAATTCGTGATTCAATTATATAAATATCACGGACACAAATTTTGAAAATGTAGTTGTGAAAATGTGAGACTTTTAATTCGTAGATGTCATTACTAGGGGGCGTAAGACGATCTAACAGTTTTCTTTTGGAAAACACGTTAACTCGAAGAAAAATGTCGTTTCTTAGAAGCGGGTAATTGCGTTTAGAATTGGCGAATTGAGATATAAGAGTCAATATGCTAATATGAAAGGGGTATGCGAATACGGTATTTTGAACTCCAAAACTATCAATTATGGATCAACGCAAGCGAAGCCAGTTGTTGTTATTGGAATGCTAGTTAATTGTAACACGGAACTTTAGTTTCACGAATTTGAATGTTACTATATGCCGCTCATTATGAGTGATTCAATAAATGGTTGATTTTGATTGAATAAAATTATGATGTACTTTGACTTGAAATTATATTTAGTTCATAATTATTACTTAAATTGTTCTATTTACATCACACTTATCGGTATTAATCTATAAAATGTTTTAATTTAATTACTAAAAACTATCGTTTCATTGATTGGAACAAATGGATTTTGAAAAAAGAAAATTTAAATGAAACTATTCATATTGTTCATGTATCATTATCATTATGTACTCAATGGATATGTTATGGATTACATAAAGAAATTGGTTATACAAATCAACTGGTTAAGAGTAAAAAAGGATTTGTAATCATTACAATTGATTCTTTTAAATTTTAATTTTTATATAGAAATTCCAATACCTTATCATTCTAAATGTGAGTTTTCTCAATTAGTTTTATTCATTTTTTTTGTTTTTTTATTCTCAAATATTTTCATTTAATTCCTGTTAAATTATTATTTATATTTATAAGTAGTTTTTGTTTTATGCTTAATAAATTATTCGTTTTTAAATAGTTTTTTTTTTCTTCAATTTTTTTTTGGTTTATATGATTCATGAATTTTTTTAATTATTTATTTATATATTAAGTCACACTCATTAAAATGTTTTTTTGGGTCTTTAATTTACCTTTAATTGGATATGCTCATTATTTACAAAGAAAAATCTCTATGGATTTTATGTGTCTTCTTTTTTATTTTTTGGGTTTTTGTTATCAGTGGAAAAATTACAATTCAAAATGAAAATGAAAGAATTTATTCATAAAAATGTCCTTTGCGTGTATGGATGAAAGAAGTGTTGATATGATGGGCTCTTTTGTGCATATCAAATGATTTTCGTTAATATTCATACGGCACACGTTAAAACATTTACATTTTCATCAGTTGATATGGTGGTCCAAAACGTATGGAATATTGAAAGACAAATAATTATAAATTCACGTTTTTCATTTGGAATTTAGTGTTGCCATTCCATGTGTGTGCTAGTACCACCCTCAGTTATATAATTTCTATAGTTTTTCACTTTGTGTGTTAATTACAGTTAAAATTAAAATTAAGAAACATTTTATTTATTCTTATTTTCTTTTTAATTATTTTGACTATCTAAACATAAGTTTAATCATCTCTCAACATAGAAGTTCAATTAGTATGCAATCATCTTAACAGTCTCACTATTTAACTATTATTCCATTTGCCAAGTGTTTTTTATTTTTTATTTTGTGTTAGTACATCATCTCTTATTTATTATCAATTTTCAAATTGGTATGTTATGATGAATTCTTTACTAGAATGATGGTGATACCGGATTTTGTTCAATACAATTCATATCATCTGACATTGAATTGATTTCTTCCGATTTAATACTGCAATCAGAAAAACTATTTCTGTATTGATTTGTTATTAATTATGTTTGATATTGTAACATTGGTGCTGATAAATTTGGATGATGTGATGAATTCATTCGTAATGCTGATAAACTTTTATTATACCACTCGTCTTCAGCTGACATACCTGTAATACATTAAGAATATTTTAATTAAAAATATAAAGAATATTTAACATTTGAAGGAGATTTTATGATTTAAAAGATTTTCTGTTTGAAACAGAATGAATGATTTTGTTACATTTCGGTTGAAGATTTCAATTAGTTTTTTACTTGGAAGTATAACGTGTGTCTTCAAGTAAACTTATTTATTTCCGGTAAAAGGCGGAATAAGAAAATTGGAAAATAAGCAAAAACATCATAGGCATCACTGAATTCCGACACAAATGGATGCAATTTCTTCGCTTTTTTTTTAACATAAAAAATGAATAAGAATTCATCTTCTAGTTGGAATATTTTAAAATGGGAAAATACGATAACATTTCCTATTTACAAATTCAAGATGTCTTTATGTAGTATTTGCATAAACGTGTAATACAACTAAGTAGGAAGATTTATATGCTAAAGACACTTTTATTATCCCTCGTTTTTATGGAATTTTCTTTTCATCATTGAAACGGAATCCACGAGAATTTTATTTAAAGTAACCAGAGGTATGAGTTTTAACATTTTGATGAGATGCAAATAAAAGTCGGTCCATGTAATTAATAAAAATTTAAATTATGAAATCCCACAATTGGTTTAATAAATAATTATTTGGATACAAACGAGGAACCTTACACCGAAATGAAAGTATATAAATGATCATTTACCCATTGAATCTTGTCGTACACCAACTGAGCCCATATTCGAACTGTGACTCATTGAAAATGGTTGTGTCATTCCTGGATATGAAGTGGCTCCCATTTGGAATAAATCCTATAAGAATATCAGAAATTATTTATTAGTTGATTTAGAATTTTTAATGATTTCTCTATTGATCGGATCATCAGATACAAAATGTGTCTGGACGATGGGGAAATCTTTTAGTTTTTTTTACCTGTGGATATCGATTGATTGAGTTCGGATGTGGATATGGCTGGTATCCTCTGGAGACACTGTATCCTTGTATATTTCTCATCATACCATTACAGGACGGTAATACTGACGGTGCTAATGCTTTTTGTAACTGTTTCTCCTGTTTTCGATATTTGGCACGACGATTTTGAAACCATACCTATTTATTTAGTAAAGAAAAATCAATTGATTCAATATTAATAAAAAACTGTAGAATAAAATTGCTACATTTTACCGACGGTTGACAAAGTAAAATTGTTCAAATGAAAATTGTTTTGTGTGTCTCTTGCCAGGCTAGAATATGAAGGAATAAGGGAAAACTTCTTGATCAAACATTCAAACTCCTCCAAATGTTTTTCCTTTATTATGTATCGTTCGTATTTGTTTTTTGCCTCTTTGGGTTCTTAGTGTTTTTTTTTGTTCATTCAATGTTGGTGCTTGCCTTAAACATCAACGATTTCTCGTGAAAAACGGAAAATTTCCTCGTCATTTTATTTTGTACATTCTTTTTTTTCTTTCACTTCTTTTTCCCTATTGCTATTTTGATATTAACGTAACACGAATTGAAAATGAGAGGGTTTCCATGTTATCCCAAAGTTATTTTGTAAATTTCTCTATATACCATCATCAAATGGATACGTAATTCAATTATGACCATAATGTTCTATCTGTGCCTTTTACGATATAGTCAAATATGTGGGGATCGTTGTTTATATCGTTGCGTATCCTTAAATACTGGCGTAACAGTTTATCGTCTAAGATCGAATAATTTTGGTCCCGATTTTTCTCTGTTAGTGTGAATAAAATTTTTGTAGGCAGAATGAAAATTGTTGGTCTAAAGGCAAGTTCGTTTACATTAAAATTGTGAAATGTTTTGTTTTTATCAAGTAACATGGAAGACGGTTAGGGTTCTGATTCTCATTAGTTTTTCATTTTCCTTTCGTTTTTTCTATGTGGTGTAATTTCTTTTATTCTTGGTATTTCTAAGAAATGGTATAACAAATAAATGGCATTATGATGGTATCGTAGACATTTAAAGGACAAAATTTATTCAAAGTATTCAAAACCGTATCGATTAAAGGAATAGGTCCAATATGAAGATCAATGGTTTGGCGTTGATGGATACAAATTATTAGAAGAGATTGAATTTTTATTATCTTTCGTATCGCTTGTTCAAAGTGACAACGAAATAGCGGCCATTTTCACTGTGAGCCATGGAAAATAAAAGGCAAATAGAAAAATTTCCCTTCCAACTTGTATAGTATCGAATTGGTTAGCAACGAACATACTTCGATATGTTCATTTAGGGTTGTTGTAAATAAACTTTTGAATCACAACCACCCACCACATTCTATCATTATGTATTCGATTCAATTCCCTCTAACGATCCCTAGTATATAAGGGAACATCAACGACTTTGGCCATGCATCTTCAAGGAAATCATTATGTTGAACCAATGGCATTTTTTTCTATTTTCTCTTCAATCATGAATCGACATAAAAATAAAAGAAAATATGAGAGCCATAGCGAGCAAAAAAAAAAGAAGTAATTCTATTCAACGATGATATCAATTTACCAATGGCATACAGTCTAGAATGAATAGAAAATTGGCATCGTCGTTGAGACATCGTATATGCATAAATGAGATGACAATAACTTGGCACCATATAACATTTTCAATATTTTTCTCATGAGATTCGGTCTTTTTTATACGTTTTGTTGTTAATAAATAATCACTCATTCCCTCAAAAAAAAAATGACTGAAAGCTTGAAATTCAAACTATTCGTTTTATTAAAGCGAAGAAAAGTGAGAAGAAATATTTATAATAAGAAAATTATATGTTGATGAAGATGATAATGGTATAGTTAATATAAAATCAATAATCAATTACATTGAATCAATGATAGTGAGAGAACGTACAGTGTCGTATGAAATATTATTGATTGATTTTTTTTTATCTGTATCATCGATAAGTTAACGGAAATTCAAGTAAACAACACAAGAATAGAAAAAGATCAGAAAATATTGTTTATTATTATTTCCTGTTTGATAAGAAAAAGGTAGCCATGCAGAAAATGATTGAATCCACATTTGAATTATCTGTAAGATGCGGAAGATTTGAGACTCTTTCCTTTAACTTTGTAATTCGAATTGGGGAGAGTGGGAATGAGAATGGTTAGATTATGATCCCATTTAATATTAAAGCTGTTCATACGAAAAATTTCAATTTCTTATTTCAATTTTTTTTATGGTTATGAGTACACGTCCTTGTCATCATCAACAACAACATCATCATTGGCTTGATATGAAATTGAATTTGAGTTGAGTTGAGAAAATTGGTCACGGATTCATGTGGGTTGGGCCATAGAATGTTTAAATCTAGTCAAAAAATTATGGACCATTTCATATGGAGTTTTACATGAAATATTACTAATAGTCAATAGAGGAATATGAATTCAATGTATTTCTGACAATCAAACATCTCAGATGAACTTCTTTGTAATATTCCACCAAAATTGATAATTAAAATTTTGAAATTTTGGTTTTTATTGAGACAATTGAAAGACACTTACTTGTATTCTTGCTTCATTTAGTTTAGTCGTACGGGCTAATTCCTCTCTACAATAAATATCAGGATAATGAGATTTAGCAAATGCTGCTTCTAATTCGGCTAACTGTTCCTTTAACAAATAATTGTAATTGAATTAATTTCAAATAATTCTATAATCGTTAATAGTTTTATTGACTTACTTGTGTAAATGTAGTCCGATGACGTCTTCTAGCTGGCGTTGGACAAGATGCTGTAGTAGGAGTATGTCCGGCATGTTGAGGTAATGATGAAATACCACTTCCTGGTGATGATACATTCCCGGATACTGAGGACAGACCACCTGAATTTGGTTCTGGTTTTAATTTCTTAAAAGCACCTTCCGCTACAAGAGAAAAATATGCTTCACATTAAAGATTTTTTCAAAATATTCTCTTCTCAACACTTTCTTTTGATCAATAATTGGTTCAGACTAATTTAATATTTCGTTATGGAATTCGATTCTAATTAGATTGGATTACAAGGTCATACAGATAATTCAAATCAAATTAAATGGATATTATGACTGGATATTGGTAAAGAATTTGTTCAGGTCTCTTTAATAGAAGACAGAAGCCCGTTAGATATGACGAATGAGAATTTTATTATGATTTTTAACTGCCCACAAGATTTGTTTGCGCATAAATAACATTAAATGAGAAATACATGGAATAAAAAGTACTTAATCACTCTGTTCAATTAAAATATGATTACGATATACCATAAACATAATGAGCAATTTGTTTATCCGTTAACAAAAAAAAGGCATAACTCATTCATATCCATTTGTAGAACAATAAACGGTTAAAGAGGAATTAGTGCATGAACCTGTGGTTTTATTCCTATGTTCTATCGTTCGAAACAATATTGTTTCATTCCATTGAAGCGTTTTTTTCCAATTGATTTTTTATCCAGCCGGATAAATTATTAATAACGTCTAGTGATATGATCTTTGTACAATGATAAAATTAAATCGTCAAAGGTAAAGTGAACCATAGAGAATTGTTGATAAAAATCATAATATTCGTCTATAAAAAGGGGTCTCATTGATCACTTGCTGGTAACACCATGATGCCCACAAAATAGAATTTTAAACCATAAAACTGTTGAATTTTTGTTCAATAAAATAGAAGGAAACTCTGTTGTTTCCCCTAATGAATTAAGCGGAATTTAATGGATTTGTGTATTAAGTGCGTTTGATGTTGACCCCAAAATGATCGGAAAGTATAGAGAAAAGAAAAGAGATGAATATTATCAAAGTTACATTAGTCAATATACTTGTCCATGGTATGTAATTTTCATTGTAATACCACCCCAGCCATATGCTAACATATCTCTCCCAATAGAGTTATCCTGTAGTGGTACCACACACTATAATCGTAAATCTCCGGATGTTTAAATTTTCCTTTTTTTTTATTCATGGGGAGTGTTTAAATAATGTTACATATTGTATATTAATGCACTTGTTTTATAACAAATAGAAGCAAAAAATAATGTTCCTCTTTGATAGTTACAATTGCAACATAATCATTTAGTCTTGTCGATATTTCAATATGCACATATGATGATTTCTCTATTTGTTTCACAATCAAAATTCCCTTTTAATTCAATAGATTTTTGAGGGTTACATTATGATCCGATACCATTGAACTATTATTTTATTTGAGGATTTTGAGTAAACGTCAACACCTTGTATATTTTGTACAGTGGCCTCTTACTGGAATTCAAATTACAATTGAAATCTAAATAGTTGAAGTGCACTCAATTAGAATGACAATAATGTGGAATAGTTTACGGCACCACCATAATCACAAATATACAGAATATATCCTCTGATAATGTATAACAATGCAATTTGGTACAGTTTCTGTTACTAAATGAGGGATAATTCAATTACCAAATTCTGAATATCCTCTCAAATTATTTGGTACTTACAATTGCTAAATATATTCAGAATAAACTGAATAGAAATCTATTTGAAATTTAGAAAAAAGGGGTTAGATGGTTCAGCAACGGTCGCACATGTCATTCTTGGTTTCAATTGTATGTAGTGTATATCAAGGGCCAGGAAACAATTCAATTTGAAATTCTTCAGTTTTGACGGGTAATAAGCCACATTATTATTTTACAATTAATCATAATAAATTATACTGAATAAATACACACCGTTTCAAAACGAAATAAGGTGAGATTTAAATTATTCACCTGTTTTGTTCAACATGAATCATATTATAGTAAAGATTTTTTTTTTTTTTGCATTTATGAATTTTTCATGATGACTGTTTTACGTTTAATTACCGAACATCATTTGAATAATGAAAAAGGATAATTTATGTAAATTCAGATGGTAAATGACCAACATTAAGTTAGAAACGTTCACCATCTCTATAGTATCAAATGAAAGAAACTGATTTAAAAGAACTCTCCGTTGGAATCATTGAAACTATTCAGTGTTAAATGCAGCTGGTATTTGGTATGAATTAAATCCATTGGAATTACTATAAAATTTTAATTCCATTAAAACTAAATGAGCCATAATGTAATTAGACATTTTCAGCTTTAACGGCCGTGAAATTGCTCATTACCAGTTACACATTATGAATTGATCATGAACTCGGTCAATAATAAACTGAACATCTGAACTCTTTCATCATGTGAAATTTCTCGTTTACTATTCATTAAAATAAATCCATTTATTATGGATTGAAATGAAATTTCATTATTCAGGAATGTTCAATTGGTTGGTTGGTAATCTGTGGCGTGTGCCAGTCAGTATCAATATTTTTGGTTGTTAAGAATATGTCAAATTAATCCTTTTTAGCGGATTTAAATACTCGAGAATGAATAAAGACTTTTGGATAGTGGACAATGGTCACTATCAGCTGCTTTAACATTTCTATTTTAAGTTTACCGTTTAAATTTACCTGTGATTGAATGATCGGACAATCGTGTTGGAGGCGTATGAGCTGGTGTATGATGATGTGATGAAGTATCACCTAGTCCAGATGCCGGTAATCCACCATAAAGTGCATTAAAATCATCTGGTGTACTATTACACTTTCTTTGTCCACTATTTTTATTATCTTGTGTACCAATTGATGTGCGTGCATCTTGTGTTAAACCAAGTAAACGATTTTCATGTGTACCAATACCCATTAAACGATTATCTTGTAGTGACATAAATTTTGTATCTTGATTACTATGCTGTAAATTACTATGGCTTAATGCGTGCTCATCTAATAAACCTTGTTGTAGTCCCAATAGACCACCAACTAAATTTGGCCTAAGATCATCCATTAATTTACCTTGACCGCACGAACTACTTGAAAAATTTAATTGGCGACTAAATATCGCTGGAAATATATTAAATTGTTGTGTATCAGGACTTGATGATTGACCACTTAAATTTTGTATACCGGTTGATGATAATAAATTATTAACACCACCACCACCGCCGGTATTATTTGTTAATGTACCACCACCGCCGCCGCCAGCACTCCCTGCTGAGCAATTTGTTTTGAAATCCAATTTGTTGCCGTTCTGATTACTTAATAAATTTAGATTTGTATCCAATTGATAACAAAGATCCGTCGGTAAATACAGTTTGATATTGTTAATTTGGCGAATTTCTTATTTAAAAATAAATTCCAATTAATATTGGATCAATCATTTATCGATTAATTAGTTCATTTAATTCACATTCACTTTAATTATTTTGTGCAATTAAAATTTCATTATTTAAGTTTACAATTTCTTAGAAAATAAGAAAATCTGTTTTATATTTTATGTTGCACTAAATGTGATAATTAATTCACTCTGTAACTATGTGATTCACTTTTTTATGTTAATTATGCGATATAAAAACCGAAAGTCAAATCCAAAAGAACATATAAACCATTGATTATAATTCATACACTTAGAAATTCTTTATGAATGAAACTTAATTAAATCAATTAAGCTGTGGATAATTTGAAATGAATCCAACTGGCACTGCTGACACCATTTATCGTTTTTAGGACGTGACACCTTCGTGTATCCTCTGTATAGTATTTTAACGTTTTTCTTTTTATCCGGTAATCCAATAGCGATTTTTTTATTCAGTTTTATTATTAATCCAAGTTAATGTTCAATATCTTAAACTCACAAATATTTTTAATTTAACTTATTTCACTTGTCATTTGCTTATTTATTAGCAAAAATTATTTTCAAGATAACAAATGAAAACGAAAAAAAATAAATAAGAAAATTTAATTTAATATTTTCACCTTGATAAGTTTAACTTTGTGTAAAAAAAAAAAATATTAAATTTTATCAATTCACCTATTTCTTATTGTGATTTATTCAGAATAGTTAATTTTCTATGACACTAACTAGTTCATTGGTTAGTAAATATATGCAGATTGAGGGAAACAGGATTAAAACTGTATGGACCAACCGTCTGTCGGACTTAAAATGATTTTTAACAAATTATAACAATATTAAATATCGCATGTGCAGAAAAATATATATTTTATCGTTATCAGAATAGACATTCATGTAGTGCACTGGTATAGCGAATACCCGTGAAGTTTTGGAAAGTTTGATTTCAATTCCATGGCGGGTGATCTTTATGAGTATTTGTGAAGTGGAAAAAAGGATGCTTCTGCTAGCTGCTGGGTCCTATCGTTCTATGTGATTGTATACAGTTTGCTTTATTGTGTGCCGTGGATTTTTTTTTTGTTTGTCCTTTTTTATGTATAGATGAGATCAAGGCCTGTCCCTCGTCAATTGAAATAAAAAGAGAAATGATGATGATTGTGTTGTACACATCCTTTCTGATTCATTCACGGCTTTTCTATTGTTACTTCCCAATAGATAAAATTAAAATGTGGGTGGTTGGTAGAACAGTCAAAATGAATAGTGCAGTACCGTTGAATAGAGCGAGACAACTGTAGTTGATGTATCACCCCTTAATTTGCACGCAGTGTATTTCATCCCCTATTGAAACCGGTGTTTGTACTGTAATCCGTTTCTATTACCCTGTAGTAGTGTGCGTGAATTCACTGGCTCTGGCCAATGAGAACAGCCAGTGAATATTCTATGGTTAAATCCTTAAAGTCTGAATGAAATAGCTCTATCTTTAAGCACATCTTTCTCAATTTTATCTGTGCCAACATCAATGGATCATTTCCAATGTGTTTCAAAATGGTGCCTCATATACTTTCTTGTCCATTTTCCAGTCATGATATTTTCCATCTTCATCGAATAATGGATGAATTTTTATTCCACACATTTTTCGTCTGTAAATTATTTTCCACATCTAACTGGTTGACATCAGAATCATAAAAATGCAAAGAGATTCTAAAAAGAACAAGAAATTTTCATAGAATTTCTTTCATAATTTCGTTTTTTTTGTTGGTTTATTCTTCAAGTGTTGTTGTTCGTCAATGATGAATAGAAAAAAGAATTTTTGTTTTTATCTAGCTGGCGGGAAAATACCTTCAGGTGTCACAGGTTTCAATATGATTGTAAAGTGGTTTTTTATTTCTTGTTTCATAATTCCAAGAGCGAAAAAAAGTGAAGCTTTACGCTTCCTGTAAATTCATAAAATTTGATGTTTCTTGTTTTTTAACATTTCATTACTTTGGTACCTTTGAACAAGCAGAGGATGAATTTAAATATTTCTTCGTTGTTGTTGTAGATAATTTCCTGAATTGATTCATATTGCTGGTCAGGTATTTAAGTGCGACAAGTATTTGTCTGCGTTCACTGATGATAAAGTATTTATAATAAATCGGAACTACTTCATTTGGCTTTTGAGTTTTCAGTTATTTCAATCGTCTCTGGTAGATTTAAAGAGTTTCTCTTTAGAGTTATAGTTAATACGGTGATATATGGATAACTTGAATGAAATATTTATTAAAGACAACTGTAGTTACTGTAGGCAGTAGACAAACTGAATCGTAGTGGTTAACCATTTTCAGTAAATTTTATACAATTCTGAATACGCATGAATATAAAAGGATACCATATTTCATAATGTCAATGTAGTCATATAAGGACTAAGGACTATGTCTAACCATAAAACATATTAACTGAAATGTGGATGATAAAAGCACTTTGATGAGTTTGTTCGTCTCTAATTTTCATTGTTTCTCATCTCTTCTTTTTAATTTTCGGATGGGGGTGAGATAATATACAAACAAAATAATTTTACTCATTCCCCAGTCATTGATGACAAAAACCGTAAATTACATTTTTACCATTAAGGTTCAATTTTTCGAGATGATATCATTTCTCTGTTACTATAAGAAGTAAAACATGATGATAACAACAAAGATCAGGAAAAAAAAAATCTAAAACATGAATGAGGCAAGAAACAATTTTCATGATTTTCTAGATGAAAATTATTTTTTTCTGTTTTATGCGACAAGAACAACAAAACAGAAGTGTATACAATGCTCATGTACAAATGCATATAAAATATACAAAGCAACAAAAACTCAATGGATAAAGTATTATCATGCGAAAGCTTAAAAGGTTTACTATAGCCAATTAGGATGTCTAAAAGCTTAAATTGAAACCTCTGATCCAACCTACTTTCAGTGAACATTAAGTTTGTCGTTACAGTTCAATGTTATTTGGTCTCACGTTCATCTTTATAAGTATTTATTATTTGATGTTTCACATGTAACATGTTCTATATGACTTTATTCAATCCATGTGGCCCTTTATTACCTTATTGCCATCATGTTGTGGTTCATACTAATTATATGGTGTTTTATAAAAATCATTTATTTTGAATATAAAAAAATCAGAATTTGTTGGCAACAATGCTTCATGGGAAAAATCCTTTTTCTGTTGTTAAATATAAATAATTATTAATCATAAAAAATTCATGATTGTTAAATAACAAATTGACTGCTAATTGTGGTAACACCCATCGGTATATCGCGATTTATAATTTTAATTCAATTGATGGTAATTGTATACCCAATATTTTCATCTATTTATTCCAGTTTATTTATATTGTAAACCAAAATATTATGACTGTGACAATTCAATTGTTAATGAATTGTTATATGAATTAACTCTATAGAAATGTCAGTGATTTTATGAATACAAAGGTGCATAAGTTTCGTATAAAATCTAGCCTATTTTCACTGCGGGATCAACACCTATAAGAGTGTTGAACATTTAATAGTTACAATTCGATTGAATTTTATTAACCGTTGAGATAATAATACGTTTGTTTTGGTTATTCGGTTGTCTCATTTATTGATGGCACGTGACCGTTAAGGATGGAATAACTGAATGTCAATTGGTAAAGGATGTCAAGAATTATGCGAGCAATCAAAATGAGATGAGAGGGAATTATTAGTTTCAGTAGAAATGGTAGGTGGTTGAGATCTCCTGGATATTTGATTTGATTAAAAAATTCGTAGCCATTTTTATGCCTTAACAGTTTTAATTTGAAATTCATGATTAACTGTGTCTAATGAAAATTCAAATGGTATACAGATAAAAAGTGTATCATTTAAAAGGTAAAAAACACAGTTAATGAATTCAACTTTTATGCATTTTAAATTTGTTATTCCCTTTTATCCCTTCGAATTGGTTTGGTTTTGAATCATTTTTCATATCAGAAAAACAGAATTAATTTAGGAATTCTATAATATGAACGTAAAACTTTGTGGTTTTTACTATGAATATTATGATTATGGAATGAGTATCAATGCTCACACTCCATATATTGATCATCGTTACCAAAGAGATCGATTTAGTTAATAATTTATTCATGATCAATCAATATCTAAACATTGATATTCATTGATTCAATAAGTGAACTTAGTAATCGAGTCCATTTCAAAATGAAATGAAAACATACAACATTAATTTAGTTGTTTGATCTGAAATAATATGAAAAATTTTACCTCACCAATTTTTATTGACAATGGAATACACATTTACTGTAAGTCATTCTTCATTTTCTTTTTATCTGGAAAAGCCACAAGAAATTAAACCAACAACTTTTATTATTTTCTTCTCTGGATTCTTTTTTTATTTGAAGTTTTCCATCAAACACTGAAATATTTGATAGCAATTTGTTGTGAATTATAAACGTGGTAGATGAGAACAAAGTGAAAAAGGAAAAAAAAAATAAATGTAAAAGAAAACATCGAAAATAGGAAGAAACGAAAGAAAACCATTAATAATATTCCATCTCAAATGAGATGTTTTAGTGTGAGACAACGGTATATAGTTGAAGTAAAAACATCTTCTTTTTGTGAATTAACTTGCATGTCTCGCATTATATGAACGAATGAAATAAGGAAAGAGCACAACAGCAGCTAAAATGAAAATAAAAGAAAGAACACAAAATAAGTAAGAAAGAAACATTTTTAACGAAAAGAAAACGAGTATACAGAGCCGTTTTTAGGGGGTGTGGGTGTATCATTTCGCCCATCCAAATCCACTTATCGTGTACTTTTGTGCTTTTACGTTTTCACCATGTTTTAACATTTTCTTCATATAGAATATTGTGTCTTTCCATTAAAAAGTCATTAAACATCATCCCTATGAATTGTATATGGCCGTATAGTAAAGTACTTGTATGCCGTGTTACACCAGTGAACGAATCTTCACTATACGGATAAAGAAACATTTTTATTTTTATGTAAAAAGAGAGTGAGATGGTAAATTGCAATGGAAAAAGTCACTCATCCGATATATACGTAACTTTTGGTTTTTCCTTGTGGGTAATTTTTCACCTCCAACTACTGAAGATCTAAGATGTGAGACATCTTTCGATTTTCATTCATTGTTACCAAGCGATAAATATCATAAGCCACAACGAAAGACCAATGAGAATTCAATGAATAAAAATGTATTCTAATTAAGTGTTGTTTATCACTAATTAATTTCCATTTTCCAACTTCTCTTTATCTACTAAATACTCTGTACTATTCCTATCCGTAAATGATTGACATAAAATTCTACAATCGAAATGATAATGGATTTATAATGGACCTGTCATTAGTTTTCCAGCACTAAATAACATTCAATTAGGGTTGCCCTGAATCTATTCCCTATTGTCATTTCAATGGTGCTAAATTAACAATAAATATACAGTCAACGAAGGTGTCGAATTTAACGCCTATCGTATTTTATATATTCGATATTCGGGTAGGACAACACCAGTCCCATATGGCTGGATTCAATTGGATTCCATTTCATTCATCGATATACAACAGTCAAATTTGTAACCAAAAAAAAAAAAAACAAAAAAAAAATTCGAAATAATATAAAAGAGAAACAAATATATCCCATTTCTCTGATGGTTTACTTTCGTAATATGAAACTTTTCACTTCATCGCATTATTGCAATCTGCTAAAACTTTTTAATCCATTGCGCGCTATATATTTCCACTGTATACACATTAAAAGATGCGATAGAAAGAAGTTACCACTCTTGAAGGGTAACTGTCTCTCTCTCTGTACCCGTCAACTATACGTTAGTCAGTTTTTGTTAAATATTCTGAATAAACTTTTTATTTTATCGGAGATGGAGAGGACATAATTAATAGGTAAAAATATGGTAACATTCCATACATTTCCTTAAATATGATAATAATACAGTGAATATAAATTGTATTAATCCAATACTCTGATCTATGGATTTAGATCTTACGGTGTATCATTGGGAAATCGATCCATTTCAGTGGAACAAGTGAATTCAAATTTCAATGTTTTTCAAAGGAAATGGTGAAAAGGAATTTAAAATTAAACATGCTCTAGGCAAATGTATGAATGTAAATTGAAGAATAATGATTATTTAATGTCTCTAATTGAATATGTAGCTGATATCCAATACGATTTTTTATGACTAAAGAAAATTCTGAATTGAAACAAACGTACGTTGCATATCATTTTCCTTTTTTTCCAAGTGAAATAAATTCAATGAATTTGTATGAAGACTCATTTCAATTTCACAACGCGAATGAATTTATGGCTGGGAACATCATTGGACTGACGATTTTCAAGTACACCATGATGTTACATTTAAATGACATAAGGACATGGATAAAATTATCAAATATGAATATGAGAATATGGCTAGGAACTGTTAAAATACACTTGACGATTGATGTATAACAGTGAGATCTTTAATACTGTAAAAAAATTATTTATACACAAAAGACGGATACATTATGATTAACGAAATAAATTCATTGAGATGAGAAATAAGAACTCCGCCCTCCTGATGAGCTGATCCCTAAGGCGATACATATGTCGAATTTTAAATCGAGAGTACCTTTTACATTGTACTTCAGACGATTAATACACTTAATTCTTATTCAGTTTTAACATTGAAATTAAATATTCAAATGTGTTATTTTGGCAAACCGATTTAGATCTGATCAAGTGTTTAGGTGGATGATGAAATATTTTTTTTTTGTAACTGAAATTATCAGTTTGTTTGAATAGAACATTATGTAATGCTGAACTGATGTATTTTATTCAACTGAATATACGCAAATAGTTTAATTAAATTCCATAGTTTGTAAAGGTAAATATTACTAAATTAAATATTCAGGTGATTGCTATAAATTACGAAAGAAAATATGTTGAGCATTAGAGCATTATACATACCTTCATCATTTTGGTACTGATCTAACGGTTACATAATACAACTGCATTTCAAAAATATTCCTAAGTTTTGCACAGACGATGATGATGCATCATAAATTAATGATATGTAGTACTTTTTTTTTGCAATTACAGTAACTTGATGGTAAAAGTCAAAAAGTGAATTTAATGAGAAGTGGGTGAATATTGACATGGAATTGAATTGCAAATCTAATGAATTATGAATCATTTTATGATGATTTATATAGTGCTCCCGCATTAATGCACTATTGATTAGTATTCAATGAAGTAATTATTAACTTAGAGTCATAATACAGGAAGATATTGAATATTTTTATTAGACGAATTAACTGTGCAATTCAATAAATAAGTTGTAACAAATTCATAATAAACGTATTACTCATATTCCCATGATAAAACACAAGGTACTGTTGCTCAACATAGAATGGGTTAGCATGAACACATGTCCATCAATCGTAGATATGGTACGAGGACTTTTAATAGAATTATTTTGAATGATAAAATTTTGAATCGATTGAACATTTAGTCAATATTGATGTAATGGATCTTGATGGTTTTTGTGGCAATGAGATAATTGTATGTTGATAATATTGTCTATTTACCAATTGATATGATCGATTATTTGAAAATTATGATAAAAGTTTTAAATGTTCATTTAAATATTTTGCAATGACGTTTCTTTTAGAACGAGAGGGGAACACTTTCGTTCTGTTTGTAATGATGATGATGATGATTGAGTTGAAAAAGTAATTTCTAACTGTAATGCATTTTGATGGTTATTGTGAGTTTAATGCAATCAAACTTATTTCAAATTTAATAGAAAAGAGTACTTGAATGTTATTCTTATTATTTGATTGCCATTGTAAATATTTTCATTAGCTTTATTAGAATTCACTTGACGGTTTATTGTAAATAAATTTAGTGGTTTATGATACTTAACTTGATAGAGTTATTATAGCTGGCATAATAAATTATCCCTAATTGCATGTAAATGATATTAAAATGATACCGTTTTGTAAGCATCGTTTACATTGTTTAAAAATTTTCATTGTCAATACGTGAATTATGAATTATGCCACATAATATCATTGCTAAACAAGTGAAAGGTTAATTCAATTGTGATCAAATATAGACATTTTACAATTCTAAATTCTCTAAGATTTCTCAGTGAGAAAGAGATGAGAGCAAAACAGAAATCTTAATAATTTCTAAGAAGTCATTGAAACACATAATTGAATATGAAAGTGTTTTTTTTTTTTTAATATTTAGTTTTTACTTTTCATTTAATATTTAGTTGCTTCACCAAATCGATAATTTCTTTCTTGATTGTTCAGTGAAAACTACAAATCATTAAACATTCAAATTAACCATTTAACTGATTATGAATTTCTAAACGATAAATATTTAGTTGGTATATAATTCATCGAAACAATATGAAATAAAATTTTTATGATGAAATAGATCACTTAAATGATCTTAAAAAAAATCCATCAAAAAGATTTTCTAAAGGTAATTCCATCTAACAATTGTTTAATTTCTATGCAATGACCTTTTCACATGAATCCCTATGAATTAACATTAAACATGAAAGAAAAGAAAAAGAATAAAGTTTATTATGAAACTCTTGACCTCTCTAACTCTTTAAGTTTTTTGGTTTGACTGCCGAACAAAAAATCGAATATTCATCTATTCAGAAAAAGAGTGGACGTTTTTGTTATTCAGCTAATTATGTTGATACGTTTAATATTTGCAAAACTTCATAATTTAATTGTATGAATTCAAATTGCAACCGGTTTTGGAATTAACACTGTACCATACGAACCGTTAATACGATGAGGAAGTTAATTGAGCTATGCGTTGATATTAACCACTAGTTCCGAATTAAATTAATAGAACTATACGCTGTGTATTTAATAACAAATCTTTGCCTATTAAAAATGAAACAATTCAAAATTTCATATGAATGGTTTTGTATTTGTGAAGACAATTGAATCATGTTGCAATATTATATGCGTTTCACCTTAGTTACCTCAATACTTTGGTTGTCATATTCTCACATGTGAATGAAAAAACTCAACGAAGGATGAAACCATTGACAATAATAATTTTTTGGATTCTGAACAAGTAAATGAGTATTCATATATTATTAAAATGTATTGTTACCATTGAATGATATAGAGATGGATAATCAAATTATTTGTCAAATGTAATATAAAGAAATGGAAAAAGGCTTCTCAACAGTCATTTGAATTTTTTCAGTTCGCGAGTGAATTTGCATTTTATTGTAATCGTATCATTTAAATCAGTAAATCAATATAATGCGTGGATTAAGTGACTATGTGATTCTAGTGGTTTTAATCGGTTTGATAAATTGTGAAAATTTTGATTCGTATCAGTTGAATGAATCTGAGAATGAGATTAGTGATCAACGGTTACAAGCACCACGAGGATTTATGGATAAAGCTAAAGAAATGATTGGTTCACCTGCTGGTCAAATGGCTGTACATTTTGCCAAGGAACTTGTTAGTCGATCAACTGGTGGTAACCAGGTTTGCATCAATCACATTTGACTATTTAGTGAGTCTGAAAAGTTTACGTGTTAAAATATTGATCGTTACAGATACTCAGTTTGAACATCACAAACTTGTTAATTTTAGTGTTTTTAAAAGCATTGATTTTGGCTGCTGGTTTAATTGGTGCTGGTAGCTGGAATTACTATGGACGCGGTCGAAGTTTAGATGATGATAATTGTTCGTAACTTTATTCGTAAAATTGCATTATTCTCTAGTATTCATACGAAACTTATTTCCATGCAGTGCAATTAATAGCAAATGATGAACCATCATTGATGTTGGGTTTCTTGGCTGCTGAGGGCTCTAACCAAGACAGTTGTTTGGGTAAAGCAGCTTGCCATTCACCAAAATTGGCCAACGAATATGTAAAAGCGGCAAAAGCCATACTCAAAGGAGCTGAAATGTTTGAATCGTTAGTAGTTGATCAGTTGACATAGTCCAATGTGTTTGTTGATAATGAATTGAGTCAATAATTGTGTTTTTAGGGGCCATCTATTCAATCCACGGTATCAAGAACTTCTGAAGATTACCGAAATTGGCGTTAAAGATGGGTATGAAGGCGCACCATGTGATCTAATCTATCATTGTTCAACGTAAAATATTGGCGCTTAATTGAACGTTGGCGTTACTCAAAAAATAACGAATATCCCATCAGATTATTGTTTTTGTTTACAGTGAATATTATTCACTGAAACATAGTGCTGATTTATTTTCAGTCTTTAGCTTTAGAACGAAACGTAAATAAGATTCTTAAAATAAATTCAATATTATTTTAGTTTAACATTTTTAGCTTCATGTATTAACAGCGTCTAAATTTGAATCAATAGCTGATTGTTCACCTTCAACATTATAAACCATTGTCTTTATATATTCTGGATAATCAAGAAAACCATCTTGATTTGTATCGGCTAACGTGATGAAATCATCAATAACATCTAAAATAACAATTCAAATTGTATTGAATGAAATATCAAATGGTTAAGACTAAGAAATCTCTTATACCGATTATATGATTCGAATCAGATTCTAGTTCTGCCAAATTGTTAACTTCATCCACTTGGTTATTGTGATGTGTCGCTGCATAAAGTAATTCAAGTCCATCTAACATATCATTTCTATCTAAATCGTGCATCTTAAAGTAATAAGTTTTCTTCTCGTCTTCCGACATTGAGTTTAATAGACTGGGATCTATGTGTTCACTGTGATGAATATCTTCTTTTAAATGTCTATAAAAGAATAAACAAGTATTAGATAATCAAAGAAAATTATTTAACGATTTATACAACAGATGAGACTCACTGATCATTGGGAGCAATATGTTCATCGACTGGCATATTCTTCCGTCTTGTACTGTGCGGATGGTGAGGACCCCGTCTACCCAACACCACAGTTGGCATCATTAGGCCCATAACCACTAGTAAAACTTTAAAGAAAATCAACATTTCTAATCAAAATTGTCGACCAATACCAAATGTTCTGATTTTATTTATTTCAATTTCACTTGTGTTAAGGTGATGGTAATTCGACCAAATTTTCACTTGAATGATATCAACTGAGATATAGAGTCAAAATCTATGTAGTGTGTCCTTTAGAGAAGTGGCCCAGCAGGTTGAATCACCACATTCAAGTGAGGAATGAATCGTAATGTTCGGTCTGTTATTATTCAAAAGCCGCTCATTCCGAATGACTGACAACACAACAGGGTGCATTTAAAAATGGTATATGACAAATTTTCATTCCTGTACTTCCTGCATCGTGAGACCCCTATTCAATTGATGTTGATGATGATGTTTTATTGCGATTTAATAGATTTCAGGCTCATTATACTGATTATGAGCGAGGGGTTTGATTTGAAATCAAACTATACATGAATCACTATGTATGGATTATTAGGCGACTGACTGATGATGATGAATGATAAAAATAGTTTATCAATGGTGCTCAAGATGCCACCATATGGAATCGTATAATAACTCACCCCTCAACGGATGTAATACGAGTTCACTTTTAGCCTTATCCTATACGAGAATGAATATTTTAATCGGAACAAACAATTTATTAAAAGAATTTTTATCAATGAAATCATATCAGTATTACATAGAGTTTATTAACCTACTTGTGGTAATTAGACAACAATGCACATCACTACTTGACTATTTAATGTGTATACTTGTTTATTCTTATTTAATACAATAACTCTCTGTTATTATTATAACTCTACAAATTTGTTATAATTTTAATTTTTAAAACGCAAAAAAAAACCAAAGAAAATTTCTCTTTTTTTTTGTCTTGTTTTTGTTGTTCAAGAAAATTACCAATTTGACATTTTTATATTTTGTGTTTTG
This sequence comes from Coboldia fuscipes, assembly GCA_001014335.1. NCBI lineage: Eukaryota > Metazoa > Arthropoda > Insecta > Diptera > Scatopsidae > Coboldia > Coboldia fuscipes. The sequence continues at coordinate 206,961 of JXOR01000271.1, forward strand.
ATTATGTATTTTCGTCGTATCGTTTGTTATGATTTTGTCAAAATAAAACGGTTATTTTGTTATGCGCATGACCGAATCAATTCGGTATTATGTGCAAGACAGTTTTTCCGAATAATAATGTCAAATGATGTTTTCAGCTAGGGAAATGAAAACAGTCGTTGGCTGAATACAAATAATTTTCAAAATCAAGATAATGTGAAACGATTTTGTCAAAATTATTTTACCGTTTTGGTATAACAAATGAAAAAATTAACCAATTTTATTATTCTCAAAGAAATTATGAAGACAAATTTTCACTTTCATTCAAGAGAGTAATAAAATTAAGTGAAAAAACCACTGACTCTTTATCAAATTATTCAAATCACTCGAAAACTGCATGGTATTTTCCTAATTATTAAGACATCTGTACCGAATCACTTTCTTTTTCTATGTTTTACATTTTATTTAATGGAAAATTCAATTAGAAATGAATTTCTTCTACTTATCTTAACGACTGTTTTATATTTATCAAAGTATTTTTAATACAGAATATTCATGTGGTGAGATTATTATTTTAAACATATGAATTCACATTGGATTAAGTATTACGAAATACATAAAACTTGAAATATAAATTCATTTATAAAAGTGAAACATAATTTCTTACCAAATGTTTTTAAATTAATTTATTTCACGAAAACAAGGTATTGATGTGTTAATGAAATGGTCGAATACCATTTAGAATTTAGTTTTGATGGAAACATTTGATTCATATACTTAGTTATTATTACTTTTATGATTGACATTGTATAGATTAAGTATAGAAGATGATGGTTTAAACATAAGAAATCTCTAACACGATGGCACATTTGGATCATTCCGTTGGAGAGGAAAAATACTGTGTGGTTTCATGTCTTATTATTTTACATGATAAAAACAATACATGAGTGTTACATGTATGAGATTCCAGTGGGTTAACATTAAGGCCAATGTCCAATGTTGAAGAGTCAAGAGAAAGTTTTTTTTTTCTCTCTCTCTTAACGAACAAATATCTATTTGTAGCAAAGAGTCACAGAATGTTTTATTAAAGATCGAATACCAGTTGCATAGATGCGACTCATTTTATATTGCTTCTCGAATACAAAGTCTTTTTCATTCACAATAAGATAAATATTGTGCTTTGGGTCTCCACATAACATCTCTGTCTATATATCGTCATATGCAAATGCGCTATTAAAATACTGAACAAAAGCTCTCACATCTCTCGTAATTAACTAGCACCGTTCCAATGTAATGGACCAATAAACATGTCAGCTGACCAATTTCATTAACTCTATGGGAAACTAACGAAATTAAAGAAAAACATATTCATCAATTAGATATCGAACATTTTAATTATTAATCGGTTGTATGATTTACATATTTACGGTTCAAAATTAATTTATTCTTTTCTCTGTCTCACGTTAATTACATAAGACAAGTTAAGATGTTTCAGCCAAGATCAAACGATCTTTTTAATATTTAAATCATAAAAGAAAACATGTTACCAGTGTTAAACATATCAAAATCAGATAATATCATAACTTATGGTAAATGAATTTTTGTTATAATTTTCATACTTTATGATACCGCAAAATGTATGACTTGTGCAAATCGTTGAATTTCTTTCTCTGGTTTTTTATACAATACATACTCGTGAAAATTAATTAATATTATGATTATTTCTTTCGTATTTTATTTTGGGAAAACAGTTTATGTTTCTCAGTTAATTAGATGAAAATAATAACAAGATTTGTTAGCCAACGTGTGAGTATTTTTATATGAAAGTGAAATTCTTGGAATTGAATGTTTAAGTGTGTGGTTCTTATATGGTGCAATTGGCCTCGTGTCTCAATGGGAAAATGATCATTTAATGATGGTAGCTACTTAGTGATGCTGAAAACGTAATAGATTTGGACATCTGTTGCTCCAGGTGAACTTCAAATTTCACAAAACATAAATGAATAATCAAAATAAAAAAATTATTAAAACAAAAGAAAAGTAGTTAAAACTTATAAGATCGTTGGCCTTAGAATAAAATTTTCAGTGGGGAACATTATGCGTTTTCATTGCCACAGTTTATGCTGGAGGGAATCATGTCATCTAGTGAACACCAAACAGTTGATACGCACTAGTTCACTTTTACCGTGTTCTCATAACATCGAACCCAAGCTCACAATATCAAGTATCAGTTATAATTTCCATTTCTAAAATGAAATTGAATCAATATGCCAAGAGTAATAATGAAGTTTTTCTTATAATTAAACAAGCAAATGATGGAAGCAAGCAAAAAATAGAATCACCAAGATGAAATTCATTTATAATCATCACATGCAATTTTAATTAGACTGAAATAAACTGAAAGGAAAATCCATAACATAAATATGTTTATTGTATATTAAACAATATTATTAATCAAAATGAGTTTTCATAAGTGTAACAGTTTTCTTCTCTTTATTTTCAAATCATCAACGATGCTTTAATTTCATCTCTCTTTCTTACTCATAATATACCAATGAGAAAAATTTAAATTTTCTTCCACTGATATTCCATATTATAAAGTGATAAAAACATCGCAATAATTCATAGTGTAATAAATAAATACAATATAATTAACTTAAATCAAATATTATAAAAAAAAGCATTTAGAGGATGAAGAATTAATGGGGGAACAAATTAATTGCGAATATATTAGAAAATTTACATAAATTGAAATCATATATATCTTAATACATATTTATGTACAACATAAAACGTAAATTGATCTCTGTAATTGGTAGAAGCTGCATGAATTGCAAAATCAAAAAATTTATTTTAAATTTCTATCGTTTTCTTATTGAATCTTCAATGAAACCACAATGTTTTATGCAAATATTGAAGATCGGCATTAAATGTTTCACTTGACACAACTTATTAATTGTGGGTTTGTTACTTCTTCTTTGTTGTTCAACAAATTGTTTTCGTTTTCACCAAATTTGTTGACATGTGTCGTTAAGAATTTATTTACAAATGTAAATTACCAATTTATTTGCTTAAACTAAAGGTGTTTTCTACTAGCGACAAAAGGATAAATAGATAGAGATTTTACATAGACTAATTGTAATTGAATACAAGAGATTATAAAACATTAAACTAACAAACATGTAGCATAGAACGATTTATAAACTATCACCGGCTTGTGTTGTTGTTGACTTTTACTAGATTCAGTCACTAAAATACTGAAATCTGTTTTTATATGGAAATTGGGAAAATTATTAAGCTGCTTATGTCGTGTTAACATGAATCATAAACAAAGAATAAATGGCATCATCGATTTTATGTATCGATTATAATTTGATGTAGGAGTTTTGATTATAACAGACAAATGGTGAACAATCTCTTTTATGAATTGCCGCCGTTACATCGGACAGGTGATGAGAAATGCTATGATCCAATCCAGTTTTTAGCCTACAAAATAGAAAGGAAAAGTATTTTAATCTTTGTTTGTTTTTTATCATAAATTCTTTTAATAAAATTTGCATTTAAAACGTTCAGTATTAAATTTAGCTCTTATGTTGTTTCATCAAATATTTTATGTTCAAGATGCGAAAATCAAACAAATCTTCCGCCTGAACACACCTATTGGTAGTCCGTGTAAATGAAATTGATATGTTGTCAGTTAATTCATCGTTTAGCAATAAATCATAAGTTAATTTGATTAAATATCACCGAAAGGGATAAATATTTGGTTTAGAGTATAATTAATTAGCATATCAGAAAGATCCGTCAATACCTTAGCAATAAAATTACTTGAAATGTACAGTATCATTGATTCCATTTGGCTTCGGTTAAATTAAATGCGATTTTGTATATTGCGTGATTATGCTGTAGATTGAATACACAACGTGACCGTTAAGTTATGCATACCAAAAGAAATTGTTTAAATACTAAAGACAGGTGAAAGTAAATATTTTATTATTCATTATATTTTTCTTTTCAACCGTTGGATTAATAAACCGATTATATCTGAGTTTTTTTTTCTGACTATGGTTATGGCCATATGAATACAATTATTTTTATATTCAGCGTGGATGTAGCAAATGCGTTTAGCCATGATTTTATGTAACGATTTGTATGGAAATCTTGATAATTTTTTAATAATTCTCTAGCGCTAACATAGAAGTGACAAAATTACAAATTTCAACACAAATTCTATTGAATAAATAATATCACTAATCATTTAAAGGTGTTGATCTCACCTACGTAAACTAGAAGCCAAATGTTTTATTGCATTCCAGAATGTGGGCCATGAACTCCATCATATTTATCATAACTTCATATAACAGAGGTCAATGATATTCAGTTAACACACCTTTCCATAATTTATGATTCGAGTTTAAATTTAATTTGATTGAAATGCATAAATTCAAAATGTAGAAACATTTAATTTTTCATATTAAAATTTTCTAAGTGAATTCGATCTCACACCTCATTTATAATAAAAAATTTTTATTTCGTTTCTTATTTTCTCACCTTTTTAATTTTTATAAAACACGTGGAAATAAGATGTTGTGTATAACTATATCATGTATGTGGTAGTAAAATGCAGACATTGACCGACATAATCAAATGTAAAAGAAATTGGGTGGATTTTATTCACTCTTAGTTGAAAATGAAAAAATCATGTTTAAGTAATTTAATATGTTATGGACCACCGAAGACTCTTCTTACAAGTTTTGGCAAATACCTATCGCATACAAGTAATAGTTATGCTAAGAATTTTCATAGTCATTTCATTGTTATTGTGGTACGGAATGAAAGCTGTTACTGTCTTCTAGCGATACCGAAAAACTAGAGGTTGAAGAGTGATCATATGTACAAAGAAATTTAGCGGTTTTACTAATAAAACATAAATCTTTTTGAAATTGATGATCGTGTAATTCGGTACATTCACTTTTATTTCGCTACCAACCTTAAAAATCATGAATCATTTATGGTTTTATCATGTTTTTAGCGAATGAAAACATTTATTTTATTTATCTTTTTCTTGTTAAAGTCCATGGAGAATTTTTGTTGATTCGGTTGTTACCATTATTTGTTGTTGGCCACGACTTTACACGGGGGGAATGTCATTCACTTCACCTAATTCCCATGATCTTGATACTTGAAAACACATAAATGACTGAATTTAATACCGGAGGAAATAATAAATGGCATGTATTTTTAACTCTTGATCCAAAGTGAGAGAGATAGTGAAATTGTCACTAAATATTATGATTTGTCCAATGGCTTTGACCATTGAATTATGTGAAATATTCTTTCCTATCGTGCTTTAGTTTCGATCATGGTCATTTATATAAAATTCAGTATAATACGAACACATTTTTTCATACATTTCACCGGCTTTTTAAATAATTCAAGACATGCGGATATCACATTTACCTAACGGAATTTTAATTAACAGCCAATTAATGACTCAACACTTGTGATCTTATCATTTGAGGGATTATTTTGAAATTAAAAGTAAATTTGTTGACAATTCACTATCAAAATTTGCGGTTATTTATCAACCAAATTATAACATTTTTTTTGCCTCTTAATTCTATTAATTATGAGTGACATTGATAAAAAAATATATTGAATATACTCACATTCGTAATAATGAATCCATTTTCTTTTCCATCAGTACCACTTCATCGGCATGCTGTGTGATCATTATCTCACAAAACACTTTCTTGGCACATGCAGTATTTGACCAATCCGTTGATCTGATTAAATGTTCAAAATTTCCTTTTGATTCTAACGGTAAATCATGTTCAACATCTTGTAGTACATCACCAAGTGATTTATCATCCTCTAAATTTAAGGAACGTTTAACACGACGATGTTCTTCATCTGTTGTTTTACTCTCTTCTTGAGCCATTATATCATTTGCCATTTGAATTATGTCTTCAAGATTTCGACTTGAATCTGCTGTATCATCACGATAATCAATTATTTCTACTACAGCATCAGTATCATCAAATTTATCATTCTTTTGTGAAATGAAGCCATCAATTGATCGTTTTACTTTCTTGGTTGTGTCCACTGATGCCATTTGATCTTGTTCAAGTACATAAAACTGATTTTCACCTTGTTGAATTGCATTCAAAGCTCTCTTGTGTTCTAAATTAAATTCATCATCATCGTCATCGTCATCAAGACCTTCACGTTTTAATACATTTCCCTCTAAGTAACGACCCATTGCCATTGCACCAAATCCAAGTGCAGCTCCACCAGCCACCAATGTTATGGCTGGCAGAATTCCAGTACCGGCAGCAGCAACAGCTGCTGGGGCCGCAACTGCCACTCCAACTTTATCTTCAGCCACCGTATCAGATCTAGAGAAACCAAGATTCTTTGAAATTTTATGACCTGCCTCAACAATTGGCCCAATTACTGGCTTTGCCATCTCTTGAACCGATGCAAATCCATTATGGAAATTATCTCTCACTTGTTCAGCGAATTTCATATAAAACGGTTGTTCTTTCACTTTACGCAAGTAACCATAATTAAATGGATATGTTGCTGGATTTTTATTATAATATCGATCCTCATAATCTTTACGATATGAATCTTTAGACTTTTCACCGTAGTATGAACCATATTGTTGAACTGGTTGGTTCACGTAATATTGAACTTTTGGTGCTGGTTTTGGTTGAAATGACGTCTGGCGTGAAGCAGCTTGTACACCCAATTCTGGATGAGCATATTCTAAAATTGGACTTGTTGCAATCTCACCAGCATTATCATCGTACGTCGTTTTTCCATATGATGATGACAATGGATATACTGGTGTACCAATATCATGAAGCATACGACGTTGCATTTGGGCTTGCGGTGTTGGTTGAATTGTTTTCGATGACCGTTGAGTTAAATAGGTGGTACGTTGTCGTTCATTATCATTAATCTTTTTAATGTATTCGATTAATTTTGAATTGGATACCTTTGAATTATCATTGACCGTGAATGGTCCGATACCGCCCTTCGGTGACCGATAACCAATATCTGGTAATTCTTTGAATACAACTTTCTCAGAACCACTCGATTTATTATCTTCTACGGTGAATGGACCAAAACCGCGTCCATTGTTTGTCTCTTTTATCTTGAAATTATCATATTTAGTGTATGGACCACCGGTTGGTGTTTCATCTAATGATCGTTTGTTATGTGTCATATAAATTAATTGACCATAGTCACCTTGTGGTATGGCTTTTGGTGGCACATAGCCCTTTTCGTATGGCACTAATTCACCATTGATTACACGAGCATTACGCCAAGTCTTTACCTTATCCATTTCATCGTCCGGTACACGAATACCATGTACTACTGGAATACCATCCTTATCCAAAATGGTTACAGAACGGCCACGTTTAGGTCGTTTAGCTGCTGTAGAGTCTTTCACGTAAACTGAATCAGAACTAATTTGTACTGGTTCTGGTACTTTAATATCAGTTATTTTAGTGCTGCTCACATTTATATTAACTGGTCGACGATCATTTTTCAAAACAGATTCGCTCTCAGGAAATTGACGTCCATCACTTTCAATCTGTTGTACATGTTTTATGAAATTTCTTATCGTATTTATTGAGGCTGGATCTCGGTCATTAGAAAATCTATATGAACCGGAATAATGTGTTGGTACTGTTGCACCGTTACTATAAGTGTTGACACTAATTGGAGTTATAGGTGATGACCAGGAAGATGTTGTTACCGATGGTCCATTACCGTTAATTGTATTATCTGAATTATAAATGGCAGCAACTCTTGGTATATTTGATGATGATTTATCACCACGTTTTTTAACGAGAATTTTAGCAAAACCGCCATCATTACTTCGCACATTAATTTCTTGTAATTCACTTGGATTTAAACTACGCGATACTTTTAATTGTGTTCTAGTGTATGTTGGTCGTAATATTGTTGGAACTTTTCCTGGATTTGCTGTATTCGTTTCCACTGTATATTCTGCTCTGATACTTAAAACGGCCACCAAAATAGTGATGATAAAACTAATTCTTTTTCTCATGATGAACTGAAATTAGAGAAAAAACAATGGATACCAATTAATTACAAATGTATTGTAATTAGGTGAATGCAGTTATTCAGATGACAATGATTACTAAACGATTGCATGTTACACTTATTGTTTTAACGGGGGTAATGATTGGTACTCATAGAAAACTTAATTGAGAATTTCACAAGTAACGAAACCATATAATTTGAGTGACAATATTGGTACGGTAATTACAATATTTATGACAATTATGTGATTGCAATTGCAATTATGCCACTGATTTACAAATACATATGATTTATGATTGTATTTAAAACATTCTCTCTTCTACTCATTTACTGATACATATTGAATCAGTATACCATAATTTTACCTCTTCGCTAAGATCATGAGACATGATTTATAATCATGATCAATTTTCCATCTCTCATTTCTGTCTCATCATATAAAATAAAAATCAATTTTTTTTTTTAAACTTTCACCATAAAATGTGCGAATAACGCACTTCTGCAAAGAATTTAATATTTTTAGCAACTCATACGTAGGCTCAATGGCATAATGACTAAACCATATAACATAGTAAATCAATTAATTGAATTCTCAATTAGTTATTAACCGTTTGAATAACAAAAAACATTATAGGAAATTAATATTTGTACTTAAGAGACTTTTACAAATTCAAATGTCTGGTAATAGGATTTGTGTACTTTTTTTTATTTATTATCGTTCAATCGTTTAGTAAAAAAGAATCAAAATCCAATAAAATTCAATTTAAGCATTCATAGCATGTTGTGTACATTTCATTTTTGTCCAATCGATTGTGTCAAATGGACACAAGAGTGATCGGTAAAGTGAAAAACTTGATATGTGACATCAATTAAAATGCAATGAGATGCATTTAATTACATATAATTATCATTGCAGTTAAATATTTTAATCGGTTTTTAATTCACTGCATTTATGATTTAATTTTTCCATAAATTCACCTTTCCCATTATATTTTGTGAATTGATTTCAATCGATTTCAACACGCAACTTATTGATTCGTTATACATATTCATTCAATTTGAAAAAAAAAAGAATCAATATTTAAAAAGAAAATAAAAATTGAAACAACATAGTTGATAATAAAACAACATGTAATCGTTCAGAAAATCGTCTAAGAAATACAAAAAAATACAACAAAATTTCTCTTTAAGTAAATTGAATGTCTAGTGAATCTTAACCATAGTAACAAAGTGTAATACTACATGATAGAAATAAACATTAAATGATTAAGAAAACATTGTATTTTAGAGATTTTCAATATTAAATATTTTTAATAAGCAAATAGTGTTTTCTTAAGTTCTTTTTTTTTCTTCAATTGAAAACAATTATTGATCAATAAATGATTGAATGATATAATTCGATAGGAAATACCCAAACTCATTTACTTGGCAATAACATACGAAAGAAATTGAAAACTACTTTAAAATTCTCTAATGGTAAGAGAATACAAAATACTTTTATGGTGGGACTTTCATAAGAGCTTTTGAAAAATTCCCAAAGTCTGGATATGTTAATTGTATTTGCATACAATGTATATTTTCACTTCCAAGTTCACTTATTCAACTCTTGTGCAAATTTCTTCCGGTTCAATCACGAAACATTTCTTAAATGTTCATAATCAAAGAGGAAAATGAGAATGCAAATCCGCAATAAATATAAAAATTATAACACTCTAAGATCAAGATCACTTTCGTCCACTGGAACAATATGAAAGGTGTTTATTTAAATAAAATACCACGCACTACTTGATACAATTTCATCCAAATAAGTACAAATTAACGGTCTTTAAATCGACATGTGAATTCATTAAATTCAGGCTATTTGTATTACGTTCTTTTATTATTTCAATAATTCGATTTCTTTAATTGAAAATGTAAACATTAACATCATCACCATAACAATGCAAAATAATAAAAATATCATTTCGTGCACAATGTTACCAAAATAAAAAATAAATGAAAGTGGTTTTCATGAAATATGTTGAACAAATAAGACAATACAAGTGGTAAAATAATGGTATACAATTCACAGGTTAGCGTATGACTCTTTTTATGGTCTATCAATATGTAACGTTTATAAAATTGAATTTATTTAACTTAATGTCATGCAAAAAAATTTACATTGACAATAAACACCACACCTCAATGTTGGTTACACTAAATCTTATTGAATTCAAATTAAATAAAAACAAACGATGAAGTTTCACGACATTTCTTCATCGATCTCTATGATGGGGTTTTAATGGTACGAAATAATATTCACTTATGAGTCCAATAAATGCAATCAGTATTCCATAACTGTATTGACTCAATATTACTCCGTTTATGGATTTCAACATACAATACATTTCAATGACAAATTTGGGTTTTAAAAATACCATAATGTAAATGAAACATTAATATTGAATTAAAAATGATCATTACTTTGTATCTGTAATAATTTAACACAGCAGCTTCTTAACTATTATATGTCATCACTTTATGCACTACTTATTAGTTATGTTTCGATAACGGGAAATAAACTCGCGTATTACTTCTTGATTTTCTAAGAAAAAAAAAATACAAGGAAAATTTAAAAATAATGTCTAATCTTGTCGAGGTATTCACACTGACTGACTTCGATCTTGATCACAATTTACCAACATCACCTATTCAGTTTAAAATAAAACACGAATTATTTGAATGGAAGATACCTGGAGAATTTTATGAATGAAATCGATCTGTTGTTGTGTTTTACATTAAAATCAAATGTTGGAAAACGAGAATAAAATGTTAAAAGAAAAAGTTATTTTTTTATAATGGAAGTGGAATCATTTGTTGAGGTAGGAGTAGAGTAGTGGAATTATTTTATAAAATTCACGGGCGCATTTAAAGATATCCAAAGAGAGTGAAAGAGAGGAAAAGCTATTGAAAAACCTGTATGAAGAAAGTTACCGGTCGGCTGTAGTTAAATAAATTGTTTTAGATTTATGGTTTTTAAATTGAACAGCAGTGTACCATGGAGCAACAACTAAGAGATGATTATAAAATGTGGGGAATTAGTGTAAGATCAATTCCCAACTCTTATTAGACATAATCGAATGAATTTGTATTACTTTAGTCATATGTGTAATACTGGATGTCTAGCCACATTAAGCAATATGCAGTACATAGAAATTGGTATTGTAGTTTTTTTTTTGTTATAATGATGGACTATAACTGATGATTAGTCTAGAATTAAATCGATTTATGTACACCATTAAATCTTATCACCTATCAAAAGCGTTTAATTTACATTAATTTCTTCAATAGTTAATTTCTCTTTTAACCACTATACCACCTTACTCTAAACACCTATTGATTGAAAAAGTATAAACTTAAGATTGTTTGAAATTATTATCTATTTATTAATATTTAATCGTTAGTATCTGTTTTTTCTTTAGTTTTATTGAGCAATTAAATGAAGTGCAATTTGATTAGGTCGAACATCATAATTATTAGTTGTAAAGGTTTAACGGAAGAAATCTGATTTACGATCAACCACATTATGATCAATGGAAATGGTTAAAATGATTTTATAGGAAGTATTTCATTATTTGTATAAGGCAAGAAGATTGAACAATAAACAGGCAATAAATTATCTGTTGCATTATGATTGTAAAATCATAATGTTTGACAATCTTTCGTTGATTTCTTATTCAGGTGAATCTTAACCAATGAATAAAACGAATTTCTTTTAGTGTGACATAATTAATGATTCATCTTTCACTTTAAAAATATTCAAAGAATTAATTACATGTGGTTGGTCAAGTTGAGTATTAAATTTCAGTTAAATCTTTTCTTCTACCGCGCGTTGTTTTCTTTTCACGATGTTTCGTTGCATTTTTTATGCGAATTTAAAGAAAAAGCTATGCAATAAAATCTTACATTGTTTTCTTTAACAAAAAATTAAAAAAATATTCGTCATAATAAAATTTCCCAGTGGAGGTCTTATGTTATGAAAAGAATTATCAAGTTATTTTTGTGTTAAACACATAAATATATTACTTTTTAACTAAATTGATTTTTATTTTCATGTGATTCGTTGACATTGTCTTATAAGACATTTAAATTGCATGTAATAAATTGACTTGAATTAGTGACGATTTTATGAATTTTCATTGGATTCCATTGTGGCTTAATGATAACATAAAATCAATAATACATAACTAAGAAGAATTAAAAACAGCGACATGCAACTGCTGGCAGAAAATCATCTTCAATCAGAAAAATTATGGACATGACGGTTATTTGGTTTAACAGATTCATAATTACAGACATTACATTATGGCTGTAAGCTCATATGTGGAAAATTACGTTGTGTACCTAAAAACACTTTCTTAATACTGAATCATATCGGTTTGGGCCCATTGTGGAAAGTCAGACAATTTGGCGGTTTAAAATCACTTTTGAAATTGCACTTTGCCGACCATCATTTTTCTTTCTGGTCACAGTGAAATACAAAAGAAATTCACTAGATTTACGAATGCACATTTTTTATTCTCATTTTGATTTCTTCATGAAGAAACTAATAAAACGAATTATGACTATACGCCGTTGGGCTTCTATTCATCAGAATGTACACCAAAAACAATTTTAGTTAAGTAGACTGCAGATTAAAAATTATGATGAAAATTTCTTGTTTTTATTTTCGTTAAACAGAAAACCAAAAAAAAAAAAAAGAAATATAAAACACAAAACCGTCCGAATTCATGGCAACTAATAAAACAGTTGAGTTATTCAGTACACTTTTGCAATAAGATGAGAATAAATCAAACCGAAATTGTGGCACAGCAATAATAAGAAAATCAACTGATGTTACAGGTAGAGATAACCTGTGTTATCGTAACCTTTGATCAAAATTAACATATACACATAAAAGCAACAAGTGTTAATTCATATATTTTAATGTTAAACATTCGTTTTCTAACATTACGATTTCTTGATTTAAATTGCATTTAAATAAACTGTATGATTAAACTCTTTCACTTCATTTCACAGTTGTTATTTGCTTGTACACCTTGTGTTCAGGTCACGATCAAATGATTGAATATATGATTGAATTGCTATGCATGGTTTTATATTCACCGTATATGATATATTCATACACCTAATGATTTAGATAAGTGCAAACAATATTTCATATTAATCATCTTGTTCACTAAAAATAAAGAAAAATTATATTATCGGTATACGGTTTACCATAGGAATTTCATCAAGAAATTAAAGAAAAAAAAATTTTAATATTAAAATAGAATTAATAACTTGTTTTATAAATTCATATTATCATCTGGTAAATTAACTCATTTCCTATTCGCAATTGGATAATGAAATAAACATTAGATAAAAAATCTCTCTTAGAAAACAAAAAATTCCTTAGCTCAATAACACTTATGATTAACATAAAGTAGTTGCAGTTAACCAACATTCTTTCACTCTGTGTCCATCAAAATTATAAATGAAATGAAAAACAGTGATTTTTTAGTTGACTGGAATTTCATGTAAGATTTGTAGATTGTCGCATTCAAATATTGAACAATTTCCATCTCGAATTGCTTTGAATACGGTCGCTAGGCCACTACGAATAGCACGTTCTTCGGTTGTCCTACAAAATAAAATAAAAAAAAAATTATTTTAATTCAATTAAATGAAACTCCTCGGTAATACATTTAATGTGACTAATTGAAAATAAAATATTTAGTCAACAAATGATACAAAGAGATAATCATATTAGAGACGTCAGTTTGAATAGTAAATGGAATAAAAGTTTGACTCACTCATTGGCCAACTTCCATAGCATTCGATGAAGAATCTCTGATTTGGGATCTCTACCAATCACTGATATCTCACAGAACAGACGATCTTCACATTGTGTACTCTGCTCTGGTTCGCCTGGCAATTGATTTTTATTCATCGTTTTCAAAAAGTCCATCAAAGGACCGTTTTGTAGCTTCTTAGCTTCCTCCAAATCATTCTGGGTCAATTGTAGTCCTCCAATCTTTTCCAACTGTCTGAATCGATTGTAATAGTAACCAGCGCCTGGTTGAGTAGCTGCCGTTGGACTACATTGTAATAGAAAAGAATTAGTCTTTGGTGGCCATTTAACTCATTTCAATGTAATTACAGCAGTAATAATTTAATGTCTCATATAATTTGGAATTACAATTACTAAGTAGCAGATAAATTTCTTTCATGATGGAGAAAAAAAAAACAATTAAATCCAAAAATAAGAAAATAACACTTTCTCTGTTAGTATAATTTACCTCTATTATTTCTTATGTTTACAACATTATGAAAAACAAAATTGTATAGAGAGAAAAAAAAATCATAAACAGTTTCCATATCACTCATCATCATTGATACTAAATTTTATGGTTATGCGATGCATAAACTTGAAAACTATAAAGAAAGCATAATTTTCACACAATAATGTACTTAATTGGTAGCAAATTATCCGTTTATGTGATATCATTAGACGTTTCAAGTGGTTATTTAAAATATCATTGGATTCTATTACTTATTTCTTCTTTAATTTTTTTCCTTCTCACTCTCACTTAAGTGTGGCCGATTCAAAATTATTGAACCTATCCGATTGTATTACGTTCAACGACTTGTGAAAACAGCAATTAAATCAAGTATTATTTATATTCCAAATAATAAAAAATAAATTTCCCGGGAAAATAGAGACATTTAAATTTAAAATTCAATTCATCTACACTCTCTAACAAACAATTGGATTTTAAACTAAAATAATTATTTGTCGATTGAAGAAATTGAGACGATTTTTTTTTTTTTTTTGATTATCGAAATAAAAACAAAAATATTTGTTATTGTCGACATTCACTTTCTCATCTGCATAAGGTTAATTTTCCTCTAATGGAAAAATAATAAATATTCTCGTAACTATAATTGAGGTCTTGAACATTCAAACAGAGTTTTACTAAAGTAACAGAAACTCATCGATATTGGAAAAATCATTTTGATAATAAAAGAAAAATAATAGAAAAAAAAAAACGAAATTGTTCATCTTAATTGTCTTCACTTCATTGTTCAAGTTAGCGAATGAGTTTTTTTTTTAGTTTTTCTTTCTCAATATCGAAAATAAAAAGTAAAAATAATCTTCTAATCATGAACAATGAACCTATGATACATTAATGACTATTCTACGATTATGTTTACACTTACATAGTATAATTTGGATTCACATAAATCACATGTGGCGTTAATGCTGATATAATCAAGCCTAATGGTATTGCAGCACTTAGAACGTGAACAATCTTCTTCCATGGTGACCCATTGCTGAAAGCAACAATATTTGTTCACATGTTATTTATGAATTCATATTGAGTTTAGAGAAATTACTAAGTCATCACTTTTACCTTCGTGGACCTGGATGATGATGATGTATTGGACCAGTCATCTCTGGTGGCCCATTATCAAATGATGATACTTCAGACGGTGGTGGTGACCAATTTGGAACATATCCGTAAAGGGTACTTTGTGGCTTTTTCAGTCCTCGTCGTCCATTATCTTTATATTTAAATTGCGGTGGAATTTCATCCTCAGATGGTGGCTGTTCAGCATTGTAATATTGTTCTTCGGCAGCAACTTCAAACGGAAATGGAGGATATTCTCTGATCACATGTTTTCTATATTCCACATTGTCTTTATAATAAGTGACTGGTTCATAATTCGGTGGGCCTGTTTGAATATCTTTCGTTATAATCTTTGATTCCAAGTCTTCAGTTTCTGGAATCCATTTCCATTTCCCTTTGCTATAGCCTGGCTTTTTCTCATAAGGTTCCTCATATCGTGGTAGTTCAGTTGGTCCTGTTATAGAATCACTTGGTGGTTTTTCAGTCTCTGACCAATACCATTTTGATCCAGTGTTATCATCTGGCTTCCATGGAACTCTTTCCATTTCTTGTTGTACATGACGAACCTTTATTACTTCACCCTGAGGAAATATCACTGGTCGCCTACTGTTTTCCTCTGATTGCTGATTATTCCATTTTCCATAGTGCACTGGTGGTTTCACTCCATCAGAATGAAATGATTGAGGTCCTAGTTTCGATCTTCCTAATCCGAATGTTGGTTTAAAACTGTCATCTGCGTTGGGATCGGATGGTGAATAATAATTTGCTTTCAATTCAGGCGATGGAATAAATTTAGATTTAGTGTGATCAGATCTATGAATCGGAAATAAATTAGTAAATAATTTTCTCAGAAAGTGAACGTTAAATGTGATTTGAATTACGTGTCGTGATTATGATCATCATCATGCTGATCTTGATTAGAAATATTTGTATGTGATACAGCAGCCGCATAAAGTTGTCGTTTACGATAATTAGAAATATGCTCTTGTGTTAATTTACTGTCATCCAGCACATTCTTATGACTGTAATTTGATGAAAGTGTGCTTTTAGTAATGAGCATAAGACAAATAGTTATGTGTATGCATATTGAAAATGAAAGCTAGTCGAAATAATGCAGTGGAAAAATGTATTTTCTGTGATTCATCGAAGTGTGACATACACAAAACAATTCACAATTGTCTAGATTCAATTGTACTCACTTGGTATTTTCATTGGTTGAGCTTCGATTAAATGGTTCTCGAGAACTTGTATTCCGACTCGTTTCGGACTCCTCATTTCCGTTGTCAATTTGAAGAGATGAATTTACACGCACTAACACTGTACTGATATCTGGAGGCATTTGCTCAGTCACTGGTTCTTTAACAATTGAATTACCAATACTCAATGTTGAATCCTTAATCTCATTCTCGGTTACTGATGGAGGATCGGCTGTAGTGGATGGTTCTGTGGTACTAGACATTGGTATCACTGAGATGGAACCATCTTTTACATCATCCTGATCCTCGAAAACTTGAATTGATTCACTTAGAGAGACTAACAGTCCAAAAAGGACCATCGCGATCACTAATTTGGTATCCAACATAATTTATTCTGTTCACTCTAGTATACGTAACTTATAGTAAATTAATTCTTCGTAATCCTTAAGACTTTATGTATGGTATGAAATACTTTTCACTTTCTCACATTATCCCAATGCCACTATAGTAACTACTGAATGATTGATCCACTTTGATAATCCACTTGAAAATGGAAAATTTGATGGCTTGTCATCGTAATTTATACAATTTGTTTACTCCCAAGTATGTTTAAAATAGTTATGATTGTTTCCACTTGATGATAAACATGTAATTCAATTCAATTTCCAACCCACTGATTAAAGCAGAACTGATGCATGCCTACATGAGTGTTATGACTCTTCACTATTTGTCTAGTCGATGTTATAAGTCTTTAGATCGTAATTGCTGTGGTTCGTGTGAAGATAACGTGTGATGCAGGTCATGTTAATAATTAGCCTTTACGTAATACAACATATTAACTAATAATAATTTGCAAATTATAAAGACATGAGTCCTGTTGTTTACATTTTCAAACTGGTATGATCCTAAATTGATTTACTACAAAATAGATCCTAATTAGATTTATTAAATGAATACAAATTACCATGAGGTGAAGATGAAGAAGCTACCGTGATATCAATATCATAGTTTAGTCTTACGTTGGAAGATAACAAATTGATTCAGGAACAAATAAATTGTTCAAATTAAATATCCAATAGTTAATAATGACTTTTAAAAAGACGAAATTGAACTTTCAACTGTTATTGTGTTTATAACTCTATTTCCATATAATATTTATCTGACTTATTGAATATCGGCAATAAAAATAAAATTTAAAATAATCATCATTATCATTGGTATATTAAATAAATAACAAATGAATTTGGGTCCTCGATAAATAATCACGGACCCGACGTAACTTACGTGGTTTTTGCAACGGAATTAAACTTTTAAAATCGTATAATGTAGGGGCGGGAAAATCGAGGCAACATGTTACGAAAAAAAGTTAATTTCAATACCATTTGAAAATCATTTGGTTCTTCGCATTGCCATCACATTATTGACACTTATTGGACACTATTTAACACATTTCACCACTTCATTTTAATTAAAACACTAATTTTTAATATTGAATTTTATTATATACATATCACGGACACAAAATGAATATCTTTTTTCGATGAAAATAAAAAATGAGCCGATAACTCAATAAATCCGTCTATAAACATGTCAAATGTTCAGCCATTGCAACTTTGGTCGGTTTGTTCAGTTCTGTTTGCGGCTATAATTTTAGTTTGCTCTAAATGTCGGAAGAGTGCGGTCGCAATTCATAACAATTTGCCAATATTTTGTTTTTCTTAATTGCTTATTCTTTTTAATTGTTAATTAATTTATTTTACAGTTAGTTTTGTAGTGATATTCATTGAGATTATAGTGTAGTGATAAAAGTGTTGTGTATTAATACGAATGTGAATTGTGTTAAAGCCATGATATTATCTGGTTGCATTCCACGTGGTGTAAGAACTTTTTTTTTAATTAAATAAATTACTTTGGAATCCAACATTAATCTATAAATAATTGTTATGTTTACCATAATTACAGATATTGGAATCAGTTCGATGGAAATTTGGAACTTCCGATTGGCATTAACTTTTCTGGATCATCAACTTATTGAATGTGCAGGTTGAAGCAGCTTGAAGGTAAGTGCCACATTTATCTAACTTCTCGTTCGACCTTCATTCGGTTTTAAATACAAATTACTGTTATTAAACATAATTGGGTGAGATAAATTTGTAATTCTAGGTAGAAACCGAATTCAATTGTTTACCATAAATTATTATTTTTTATGTGAAAGTTTTCATAATCATTGGTAATTTTCATTTTCATACTGTTTACAATCGAAATTTATTTCAATTTGGTTTTTATTTCTCCTGTGGACATGCATTACTGCATAACAAAGGAGACAATAGTAAAAGTTGTTATTTTATGGTGTTCGATGCTAAATCGTCATATTTTTATATCGAATTTTTATTATGAATTTCACTTGATAAGTGAATCTGCTGGTTGGCTATGAAAACCACCAAAGAAATAAATTGATATTTTATGAATATTGTTTATAAAGTACGCAATTTCAAGGCAAAAGCAGTTTAACTAATTGAAAATGAAAGTGTATGCAAATTATGTGTGATCAATTTCAATCACATTAAACCTAACAAATTGACAAAAAAAGTCGAGAAGAAAAAAAAGAAAAGCAACGTATTTTGGTAAAACTGACGCCAAATGCATTGTCAAGGTAGTGGAACTTTGAAAATTTTAATGAATCAATTTTCCGCTTAGCTAAGTGACACTGCTTAATGGCGTGAATTTTGCATGAAAAGAGACAATCGTGGTTGGCTTAGATGTCTTGCATCGTCTCATACAAATAGAAAATTTTTTATTCACTGAATTGTGTATTATAGATGAAAATATAAATTGGGCCTACTCGTACTACTGGTGGTTGATGGTAATATCGTATAGTTTTCATAGATAAAAGAGAAGAAAAAAAAATAATAATAATTATTGTGTCGGAAAAAAAAATCTGTGAATAAACTATAACTTTTACTAGATTTTGATATAAAAATATAGGTGAAATATGAAGAGAAATAAAAGCGACTAAACACCAAAAGAATTATGTACTTTTGAATGCAAAACAATTGATGGCATTATAATAATACATTCGTACTGTGTTAAATCATTTATCTTGAAGGTATTAAATTAGTGAAATGAATAAGATTAACAATTGGATTGTTATGGTATAGAGGAAATTTAAATGGCATTAAAATAGAAGAAAATATCATACAATATGTATTTATATTGGGAGCTGCTAACCGTTTTTTTCGGTGTGTTGTATAGAATAAACGAAACATATTAGATTTTCCATTCTGATTTAGACAATATTGAATGAAAATAAGCAATGGTGGTATAGAGAAAACTATATTAGTAGGTTATTTTGATCGGAACATGATCAGTTGCTGGAAACACTTCAACTTGATCTGTTGGGTAGTTTGGTAGTTTTAAAGTGACTCTTGGTAATTCTAGTGAAAAAGAGAGAAGAAGGTGTTTAAAGGGACTTAGTGTACTGTGTTATATTTGTTGTATCAGCAACAATTAAGTGATTGGAAATTAATTAAATTCGATAAAAGGATTATTGACCATTGATTTGTAAACGATGTCCTCATTAATTGGATATTTTATTGCTGTAATATTTGTGGACATTACAATATTATTGTCTCAATGTGAAACAATACATTTTACAAATTCTCCACATCATTTGTTAAAAACAAAGAATTACACATCCTATGAAATTGATGTACCTGGTGCTGAGCCAATTACAATAATTGAATTAAAAAAAGATGTTGATAGAATTGATGGAACTAGCGGCAGTGATGAACTGATTTTAGCATCTGAGAACAATGGACAGGAGAATGAACAGTATGGATATGGTAGTAATGAACAATTGGTAACAATAAACGGTAACCAAACGGCAATTTTATCGCGTCGTAGTGGTGAACATTATTCTGAAAAAGAATTAATATCACGTTCGCGTGGTAATTATCGAAATGATGATTTTAAATCGCATAGTGTTAATTCAGCATTAAGTGTTACAATCTCGAGTAATGAAAATAATGATAATTTTCATGGACAAAAAAAGACTCATGGTAGTCATGAATTGGATACAGATGGATATGATGATCAAATGCAAAGTGGTGCCAGTAGTATGAAAATGGTATATTCAACATCGTTATTAGAAAAATTTATAAAAGATTATGCGGAAAAAATTCAAAATGCTGATACCGAGACAAAAGAACGTTTAAAATTATTTGAACGATTGGCAAATGATCGTAAACATGAAAATAATGAACGTAAACCAATTGATCGAAATCATAAAGATCATAATGAATCAAATGGTGATGGTGGAAGAAAAGAACAGAAACGGTATACATATTACGGTGGTAGCAATAGCGGTACCAGTAGTAGTTCAATTAGAGACAAAGACAAGAACGGTTGGGTGACATTGGACGCTGTGCCTTGGTCCACTAGTAAAGTATCAAAGTGGCAGCCACATGGTAATCGTTCACCTGGTCATGTATCGTCATCGTCATCATCTAACAATTTAAAGCGTCCAGTGTCTAATAGTTCACCATTGAGTTACGATTCTCGTCCATATGCACCAGTGAGTTCACCAAAGCCTCCGCAATTTGGTTATGGCAATGAAGATGATTACCATGATTATGTTGAAGATCAGAATGCATATCAGAGTAGTTCACGGCCAATAAGTCATAATCCTGATAAACATAAACCATACAGTACTGATTATGGATCTGCGTCGACTGATTCTAAACCGTGGACAAGTGATTATGTTTACAATCGACCGCATTATAATAATAATAAGTTTATAAAACCGAATAAACCTGAATACAATTATGAGGATAATAGACGTCCATCTTATACAAGTAGTTCGGAGGTTGATAAACCATGGCCAAATGAATATGAGAATTTCAAGAAGCCATTCCATTATGCTTCAACACCACCGAATCGTTATTCACGTCCATCTACCCATCCGGATAATGGTAATGGTGAGTGGGTGTTAATTTCAACAACAAAAGGTTACCAGTATCCACGTAAAGGTCAAAGAGCATTAAGACGCAATCGAACGATAACAAAGGATAACGATGAATTTACTACCAGTTTTTCTGCATCAATTCCATTAACGGTATACGCAAGTGAGAGTAACATGAAACCAATTGCTGTATCTCATGGCGGTGTAATTGAAGTGGAACCATCATTTGAATCGGTAGAACAAAGTGCACAGAATGCGATGAATAACAATACATCGAATTCAATGTTTTCATCGTTTATGGGTGATGGGCATAAGAAGAAGAGATTGTTAAAAGCTGTTCCAGTTTTAAAGAAAAGTCCAACATCAGACAGTTCAGCTGTACTTGCGGCTGTTGGTGCTGGAATGGTACCAGCCACAATGGCTATGTTGATGCCAGTTGTGTTGGGTAGAAAACGGCGATCAGTGTCTTATCCAATTAATCGATTGGATTTACCTATAATTCTGAGAAAGAATAATGTTAAGAAATGATAACCATCTTTGTTCAATTTAATTTAAAATAATTTAAACGATATTTTATTTATTACTTTTGTTATAATAAAATCTTATGTTTTTTTTTTTCATATGTTATTGTAGTCTCGATTTATTTAAATAGAATAAATGTAATTTACGGTTCGTAATCAAATTACAAAAGTAAATTAAAAGAATACAATGTTGTTTGAATTCGAAATTTAAATGAGATGAAGAAAATAAGTAATAAAACATAAATAATCTTAAATTATAAGTTGAGTATGCTATAGAATATTATGTACACAATGATTCGGTTTTATTTCATTCTTAATAACTGAGAAAAAGATTAAGTAAAAAAAATCACAAAAGAAATTGATCAAATATTTGCACAAAATTAGTTTCAATATGAATCAAAGAAACAATTTTAATGGGAAAATAATGATTGTTTTTCATTAAGTCATTGTAGAATTGACTCTACATGGTGAACTAATATTAAATAAGTAAATATCTTATGGAAATTTATGTAATTGTATTCAAATCAATTGTTTTTTTCATTGAGAAAATAGTAATCAATAAGTCATCCCAATTCAAAATTACAATTGAATATGGATAAGATGTTGATTGTCTATAAGAATTGTGAGGATGATGATGACCTAATACCGTTTGATGAAAACAAACCCAAATGATCCAAAAATCCTCGAGAGAGGCACTCGATTAATCACTTAAAAATTAATTAATTTAAAAACGAAATTAAGGGTTTTAGTGCATTGATTCAGTGCAGTTACGTTTACTACTGAAAACGTCTTGGAAGGCACGTTCAAACGCTGGTCGAATGCTACGTAAAACGTTCAAACCAAATTGAGCTTTCAATTCTAGAAGTTTAAAGAAACCAAATAGCGGATTTGGTCGATGTGTAGTGTTATAATCATAATCAATTGTTGTAAATTCTTCAGTGGTTGGTTCTACTGTTGGGAATACAGTGATGGGCTTTTCTGAATCTTTTGGCATTTCAGTGGAGTTCACATCAGTTGTTTCAGTTGGTTCGACAGCTTTAGCGGCATCTTCAATTGACCGAATGTTTGTTTGGATTTCTTTGATACTCCTTTTGATTGAAATCTTCAATTCATTAACTTCGGATTCCTTACCATCTTTTGACTCTTTATTCAGTTCTTTTAACTCATCGAAATGCATTTTGGCGTTAAATAATTCAATTTGAATTTGTTTCAAACGGTTATTCACTTTACTACCAGATGAAAATTTCTTATTATCACCAAATGCAACTTTCTTGATCTGTTCATATTTCTGTTCAACATCTTTAATATCTGTTTCCAATTTTGAAATAACATCAGTTTCAGTGTTTTTGGTAGTGTCACGTCGTCGTCTTCGTGGTCCATGTTCTGGTACAGAGACAGTGCCAACAGTATCTTGTTCTTCTGGAAGAATACTTCCTACTACAAATTGTGAACGGCGTTGTAATGTATTACTATTATCAGATGCAACATATTCATCAGATGGCATGGATTTACTAGTTACAATTTCAACAGATTCATCTGAAATTTTACCAATGAACGATGAGAGTGATGACAATGATGCGGATACAGATGATGATGAATTTTCTTCTGTACTACTACTAACAGTAGTAGCAGCAACAGCAGCCGTTGATGCTAATTGACCAATATTGAATGATGGACTGGCTGGCACAATATTTTGTCGTGAACTTTGACTGCCTATTGGTGCGGCTGGATAATTATAACGGTACGCTGGTTGCTGTGCTGGTTGTTGTGTTCCAACCGGTGCACCATGTTGTGTATATCTGTACTGTACATTTGGATAGCGATGTTGTGGATACTTATTCACCTGTTGACCCATGTATGGAATTCGGTTATTATTTGGCCTATATTGTTGTGTCTGCTGTTGATTGTAACGAATATTTGTTTTTTGTAATGCATTTAATGGCATACCAGCAATCACTTTTCCAAACATTTCTTCTTCTGATTGACCATCGGCTCCAGCATATTCTTCATTATTGTAATTGTACAAATCATCTTTACGATCATTGATATCATATGAACGTCTTAATGCACCGAATGGACCTAAGAAATAGGTAGCTAAACCGGCAGTTACCATTAAACCGACAAGACCAACACCAACTGTTGGCATCACTTCACGTGACAAATAATTATAAATTTTTGTGGTCATTGGCTTTTCCTTTTGTTTTGGTTTTTTGGATACGGCAACTTTATTATTCTTTTTGACTGGTTTACGTTTCGGTTTTGTTTTCTTATTGGCATTACTAAGATTATCTGGTGAACGATCTTGTGGTAAATCAAAATCAGCATCTTTTGGTTCTAACACAATGAATGTGGTGCTCTCTGGTTCATCTGTTGATACTTCCAATGCAACAGATTCTTCGATATTTTCATTATTTACCTTAATTGGAATTGGAGCAAGTGTACTTGAACTGATTGAAGTTGGTGTTGTTGTTGTGACTGTTGTTGCTTCAGTGGTGGTGGTTGTTGGTGTTGGTTTCCGTTTTGGTTTGAATACACGACGTGTAGTGGTCTCAATTACTGGTTTATTTTCCAATTGATTCTTTTTCTTTTGTGCATTCTGATTAGAAGTGGTGGATTCATTTTTTTTTATTTCCTTTTTAGTTTGTGCTGGTTCATTAACAGGTTTTGATGTGGTTGTTGTAGTCAATTTACGTTTTGGTACAAAACTTGGTTTTGGATGACTATTTGGTGTTGGTTTATTGGGATGAGCTGGTACTTTTGGTTTATCAGGTTTTGCTGGTTCTGTTTTGTATGTGGGTCCTTTGGGATCAGCATTTGGATTTGGTGTTGAATTGCTGCCACTTAATAATACCCATGTGGATAGATTGTCTTTTGTTGTTGATGATTCTTTCAATTTTATATCAATTTGATCCATTTCATGCTCCATATAATCCAATGAGACTGGTACAGCAACACCAGCATGTCCATCAGTTAGATCGTCTGATTCACCTAATTTTTTTGCCTCTTCTGGTCGTTTTATAATTGGCAATGAAGATGATACATTCTTTGATATACCAGTTAATTGGGATGTAACTTGACGAATTGAATGTTTTAATGCTGATGCACCTGCAGTTGGTGGTTTGGCTACTTGTTCAATACGTGCTTGTGCTCTACAAATAAGAAAATAATGTGAAAAAAAATAATACAAGAAACAAATCATCAATTTTGAATTTAATTGGAAATGAAATCAAATTCAAATTGAATTTTACATGATGTAGCATGTGGAATGTTGTTGAATACACTAAAATATTACAATGAAGGAATGAATTGAAATAAAAATGATTAAAGTATTTTTTTTTAATTTTAGATTCAGTTATTCTGTTTATTATGTTTTTTTATTATTTTTTTAGATTTTATAACAACTTAACATTAAGTATTATAGTTTACACATAGAAGACACCAAGCTGTAGTATTATATTGTTATTAAATTCGATTACATGCATTTAATATTAAATTTATTTGGTCAATTTATTTGACGGTATAGTAAATTGTCTATTAAAAGCAATTCTTTAACCATTGGGTTAATCACATTTAAAATATTTTGTCCCTAATTTGGTACTAATCACTATTTGAAGAGACAATTGAAATCCAATGATAGAATTAAGGCCGTTACGTATGTTGGCTAATTCTAATTTAATGTTATATTCAATTATATTGTCTTATGATTAAATGTTAATAAACAAACATTTTTGATTATGTTGTTTACAGTTAAATTTATTTAGCACTTTAACAGAATTGTTAATATAAAAGTTTTTATTCTTTCTTTGGTTATGCTTATGATCTATAGATTTTATATTAGCAAATTACATATTTGAGTATATTTCTTATGTATGGTTTTGTTTGAAACTCAAATAAGACATGCGATTCGTTAAATTCACATCACCTAAATAGTGAAGTACAATAACAAATATAAAAGTATAGTAATAGTGAAGATTTAAACTCAAACTGATCATTATCAACATTCATGTGATAATCGTGATCATTTTGAATTTTGCCATTTAATTTAGAAATGGTTTTTTGGTTAAAGAGTTATACATCTTATAAAAATATTCCTAAGTCTTAAGTAAATGGTTACCTTAGGATGAGTTAGAGATTAAACTTATAAAGTATGAAAAAAAAATTAACATTTTGATTAGTTTCATCGTCAGATTAAAGTACTATTAGGTCAAATACAATTTAGTCTATTAAATAAATAATAATAAAAAATTCTAGTCACTAAAGATTATAGTTTATGATTTATGTTTTGTTTAGTATATAATTAAAGTTTATGTATGTTTTTTTTTTTAATTCTTTAAATATGGCATCATGGGTTAACACATTTAATATTATGTTTCTTTAAGTTGATTCATTTTAATTTGGTATGTTATTCAACAGAATATCCATTTGTGTAAAATGGTATTTACAACACAATTCAAGAACACTTGGAAGAGAGTACCGTTTCTTGAACTAATTCTTTTGTTGGGTCGCTTCAAATTCTCTTATATAATCGAATATGTTACGATGTCTTATTGATGGTTGATTGGGTGTGCCAATATCATTTGGTGTTCCAATTCTTTGTTGTAATCGGTAATTATTATTTACATTGTATCGATTGTAATTTGATGTTGGTTGTGTTGGATAGATGTATGGGGAACGTGTTGAATATGAATGTGGATAGGATGGATATTGATAATCGTATGGTGGATATGGTGAGGGATAGTAATCACCACGTCGCCATAATGGAGGACGACGGTGTCGTCTGCGCCCTGGATGCTCATGAACAACAACATTTCTAGCACCAGTGTTGAAGATACGAGCTGATAGTAGGGGAGCAAGGAACATTGAGAAACCAGCACCGCCAAGGATTACCAGAGCAATTGGAGACATAATTAATGTTAAAGCACCCATACTGAATGGATTTAGGATAGCAAGAATTGGAAGAATTTTTAAAAATGGTTTCATATAGAACTTCAAGTTGACGTAAAACTCTTCAAAGAAATCAAATAGACTTGGCTTGAACACAGGCTTTGGTGTTGTAGGTATTTCAATTTTAATTGGCTTCTTCTCTACTTTATTTGGCTCCAAATGAATATGGACGGGCTTTGAATGCTCATCATACTTGTCTTTATCTTTATGGCCCTGTTTTTTCTTTTTCTTCCTGCGTTTTTTACGTTTACGTTTCTTCTTCTTTTTGGCTTTCTCTTCCTCAACGGATCCAGTTGATATAGTAAATGACGGTGATTTGCTTGTAACTCCAAAGTCTGTTTGGAATTGACCGAGTCCAATGGAATTAACTTTAGTTGCTTCTTCAATTAGAACTGGTATCCGTGGGACTTCAGTAATTGCGGTTGGAGCTGGTGGTGGTGGTGGATAATTATTTTGAATGATTATGTTAAAATCGCTACAACCATCTGGACCATTGGATTGATTACCACCGTGAATACGAAAGTTTATACACTTCTCTGGTGTCAATAGTTTATCATTAACAATATGATCAATTTGCTCATAGCCACTTTGAGTGTCTTCAAATGCTGCATTTTCATCGGGTTCATCGTATACTGGATCCGGA
The DNA here is from genome assembly GCA_001014335.1 of Coboldia fuscipes. Taxonomy (NCBI): domain Eukaryota; kingdom Metazoa; phylum Arthropoda; class Insecta; order Diptera; family Scatopsidae; genus Coboldia; species Coboldia fuscipes. The sequence continues at coordinate 234,719 of JXOR01000271.1, forward strand.
TCATCTGGATCGGATGTGTTTGGTGGAAGTTGAGGCTTATGCTTTTGTGAAGTGTTGATCGGTTTCCGAGTGGTACGTCTTGTTGGATTACCCTTTCTTTTCTTCACAGTCGTATGTTTAGATGGTTTTGTTACAGGTTCTTCTTCAACTTCATCATAGACATCGGCATCAATCTGAGCGTTTGATTGATTTTCTGGACTCTTATTAGGTGGCTTTTGTGCTTCATATGAGGTCTCATAGATTTGTGGTTTTGGTGTTGATACTTTCGATATTTTTATGTTTTGAACGATTGTGTTCTTTGATGGAGTAGTTGGTGTTGGTCGATGATAATAGTGGCTTGAAAAATCTTGTATTAATGAGGGATAATTGGTATCAGTGGCCCCAATAAATGGATTCGTGTATACCAATGGTCTTGTAGTGATGACCACAGTTGGTGCTGGTGTTGTTGAGTACGGTTTGTGAGCGAATTGATTCAATACTTGAGGTGGGGGTCTATAATTATTTTGAATACTTATTTGCTCAAATTGTGGTGAATTACTGGGCTTCGGATACCCATTTGGTACAATATATTGTTGTTGGATTTGATGAGTACCTGGACGTACAGATTGATGAACATATACTGGACGATAATTATCGACATTATCAAATGAATCCTGTACAGATGTAGCGAATTGTTCTAATTTATCATCATGAAACCATACATCACTTGGTATATTAGACTCCATAGGATTTCTTTTCACTGTTTGCGGTGGACGCCAATGATCATAGTGGCTTTGATATTGAAAACTTCCATGATGTGGATTATAAACGCTATTCTTTGTTTCTGGAAAAATCACTTTGTCTGTTGGTTCTTTGTTTCTGTGTGCTTCATTTGTTTTATATTTAATTCTAGTTAATAAAGGTGTGCCAATAATCTTTTTATGATATTCATCATAATCGTTAACTTCAATTGAGTCACTTTCTTCAATTACTTGGTATCCATTTGATTTATTTGCTGTTATTGTTGTTGTTGTGGTATCTTCAAAGCTTATAAATAATGTTGGATTGGATAGTACTGTAACTTCGGTTGAAGTTGTAATTTTTGTTGGATTTGTTGGTTTGGTATTAATATTAGAATAATAGTTAGTATCATGCGGTTTATTATTGGTTGGTAATAGAGGAGGCGGTTTAGTATTCTCAATTTTAAGATCACTTATACTAGTTTTTAGGAAATTACTCAGAATATAGTTGTTATCATAAATTCCACTTTTGCCTGTATCATTTGCATGCAGTTTTTTAATGTACCTTCGACTAACGATGGCTGCTGCTCCACTCTCGATTTGTTCCACATTTGATTTGGCACTATCAACGGTTGGACTATTTATATTACTACGCGATGCCACTACTGGTACGTGTGCCAAATATTCTTTTGTAATTTCAATATTTGTTGGTTTAGCATTGGCTCCCGTTGATTCTGGTTTCGTATGACTGTCACCATTCGGACGACAATGGACACCGATGATTAAGACAGCTACGGACACTATTAAATATTCCCATTTCATTGTGTATCACCTGTTAATGAACAGTAAACAATTAAATTAGTTATAAAGGCGGTATGAAATCGGTTATAAATTATTTATAAAATACGAGAAATAAGAAATCGTGAATTGAATTCTAATTTTCATCTGGATAAATTCTCATGAGTGTATGGAAGTAACTGAATACCATTCGAAAATAATTCTTAGACTTGTGGGGCATGGTATGAACGGGTTTATTAAATATTTATTTAACTTTTGTTTATCGATTCAATTGATTCGAATATTTTCTTTGGATTTTCTCTGCAATTGGGCATCCAACGAATAAAAAAACGTCTCTATTAACCAAAAATGTGTATTGTAAGCAAAATAAAAAAAATTTAATTATCGGCAAATAAAATTATTGATTTGGAAAACAAATTCGTTAAATACACGTAAAAATTATTCGGCCATTTAGATGATGCCATTGTTTTACTTTAAAGGTAATGGGTGATAATTAATTGGAAAATAATTCCTGTTTAAGGGCTTTAGTTCAATGTCAATTGACCGCATCAAAAAGGTCAGTGGTTTTTTATACAAGAATTAATAATTCTTTTGTTTTGCGTGGTACTTAGGCGAATTTTTATATGAAAGTAAGTACTTGTGTTTATCATAGTACTTATGATGGCTATTTTGAACGAAAGAAATGGGGTAAATCAATGGTCTTATATGGGCCATATGAGCTAATTCGCATGTTCTATTAACTTGAATCATTTTCAAGTTCATATTTTGTAAACTATACTGTCAATCTTGATAATTTAACAATTTAATTATTTGGCTGGGCCATTGTAATTAACAATAAACGAGTATATTAAAACGGTTGTACTTTTAATTGAAACAACTTAATAAAAAGAGTTTCTATAGATACATACTTATGTACCTTTCTTGGAACCAGATTTCCGGGTAATTTTGTAATTTAAAAATGAAAAAGAAATCATTATTGTTTGAACATATGAAATGCAGAACTATATTGAATTTCTAGAAGTTCCATCAACGGAAATAAAGATCTTTTCAAGTGACGTAGATGGTTTTGTTTTATTTTTTTGTAAAAAACCGCTTTTACTCCAGTTGATGTTTAATTTACATAAACGAAGAAAAAGAAAAACAATTGAAAGGAAATATTTCTTTCAAGCTTTCACAAATAAACTGTAAGATGAATGAAATCACTTAATTTCTCTTAAATGTTAACGATTTAGAATGATTCATTTTTAAATTCTATATTCAACTGGTGCCAACAAAAGGAAATATGTTTTGTCTATGTTTTTAATTCATTAGGTTTTTATGAGTTTTAAAACATTTAACTTTATAACTAATCTATTGCGAATTGATGTTAAGTGTTTGCAAACGAAACAGATTTAATAGTTTGCAATTAAATGTAATGTTAATGAATTAAACGCTCCTTTCATGCAAGTTATATTCCTGTAAGAAATTCATAAAAGAAATTTTATTTCTAATGAATGTATCGTTTGAATGCAAACGGCATCAAAACATAAAAGTCTTTTATTTCAATAGAAGTAGTTGTTGAAAGAAAAGAAAAATAGTTATCCACCTGATGAACGTGCTTCCAATGAGATGGTGTATATTGGATCAAAGAATAAAACAGCGGTTATATTGTTATACAACAAAATAAAATTGAATCTTTAACAACAACGAAATCCAGTCAATGAACCATGAAATAAAATCTTATAATTCACTTCGCTGTTATCCGTTAAAGTACTTCTTTTCATTTCACGATACACTGTGAAGTGATGATGAGCTTTTTCTAACTTATTCATTTTACTAGAATACATTGAACAACGGAGATAATAGAATGCTATAATTACATTTAGGAGAAGAACTAAAACATATTTTTAACTAATTTTACCATTAGTACTGTAATCTAACATAAATTCTTTTGCAAAATGAAATAATAATTTTCACACATTATGATGATGTGTTACACGTATTACTTGATTTATGTAAATTATGTCGTATTGAGTTGTTTGACTGTAATACAAGTAATTTAAATAATTTTTGATATGAACACACAGCACCTTTTATAATTTTAACGTTTTAGTTTTGTTGTTGTGTAAAATTTACGTAATTGGTGAAATGAAACGGACTTACGAATGTTAAACTTATTTTCTTAATGGTGATAATTCAACATAACGCATTTAATGTATTAAAGACAGCTATAATATAAGAACGGAATTACTTACCGTTATAACAACACTATAGAATGTGACAAAAAAAAAGAGAACACTTGAATGTTGATTCTTTATTATTATTTATTCGTTCTTTACTTATATTCAGAACAAGAATTTAAATAAATGTTCTGTAATTTCGGTTGGCTGTTATTTAGAACAAATTCACCATAAACACTAAATATTGATTTAATGAGAAGAAATTAGATGCACACAGGTGTTAATTTTGTCAATGGAGTAACCGTTATCACTTTAATTAAATCAATTAACAGCAAAACTTTTAGATACAAATTTAAAATTTTATTCCAAGAATTGAACTTTTTGTTCCTTGAAACTTTAATTTCAAAGGAAAGTTTTAATAAATTCCCTATGAATATTGCTTCACTTAAGCTAAATTGAATCACAAATTTAAAGTCTTTAATTATTTCTGTGTAGAATAAGAATTTTAAACTATTCACCACAAACTTAATTTACCGACTGACTCGTAACACTTCTGACAATTAAATGATACCTAACTCTAAACGGAATTTCGAGAATACCTTTAAGTCGTCTTGTTTTATGTACGGGGAATTTATTATTTCTTTACACGACTTTCTTTCAAAAAAGTAAAAGAAAAAAATAAAACGAAACTACATCGAATTGAAGCTTAAATCCGTTGGAAAGCACATAATAATAAAATACGATTTAAATCTGGATTTCCAGATGAACTGGTTACGAATGTTAAATGTACACTATTCTTGTCTTTACTAAGTATTCTGTTCTTAGTGTAGTTGCGTCGAAGTACACGGAATGATCAGACAGTTGAACTGAACACAATGAGGACTACTTTATGTATTCGAAACATTAGTTATGTTATTTTTATGGAACATGTTTACTATTAGATGATGTTGGTATAGCATCATCATCATCATCTCTATTAATCTCTTGTATTGTGGAAAAAGAGTGAATGTTCGGTTGTATCTCATGAATGATTTTTGTTTCTTATCAAATATGGGAACTGAAGATGTTAATGGTGAATTGAATACGAAGTTATATGATATCATTGTTGTTATGCAATCTTCGTTATGTGAAATTAAGATGTTGCAAATTACTTTCATTGCAAATATTCCGAAGAATTTGTTTGATAAAGAGATGAACATAAAATTGTTATTAGTTTCTTGGGCTTGGTATCCAATGGATGGACAATAAATGTCAGTAGTTCAATAGCTTATTAACATATAATTTAGGGAAATTAATAACATCCATTAAATCTAAGATGAAGGGAGTACAATTTTCTATTATTTTCTGAATTTACCATGGGAAGAAATCAGAGTCGTTTCAAATAGCATAATACTCATAAATTCATATGAAAAAATTAATAATGATTTACTGAATACCGTTACTATCGACACAATGACGATCTATTGATGAATCTGATCCACATTTGACCCACTTTTGTTGTTTTGATTCTCTTATATTCATCATCAACCTGTTATGGAATTCTTTTAATACCCGATTGATATCACATTTATATCCAAGTCCAGTAACCAGTTTTACGTATTTCTTTAATGTAAGAAGAGTAAAACTCATCTACCTACACTTTGGTTCATCCGTAATCAACGTCAATTCTGGGCAATTCCATTCATTAATGTTTTACGGATTCCGTTCGATTATACAATGTTTGGAACAAAACATATTAGATTCTTTGAATTCTTTCACCAATTGCTAATAAAAACTCCTATGTGTTTTAGCAGTCATCTTTAACTGTATGGTCGATAACAACGATAATTTCCATTGGAGCTGATTGCTTTAATAATCTAGCAGTTATTCGCTATTAACTCATATTTATAATAGAAGTTCTTGGATTACAAATAAAGTATTCTTCGTTGTTTAATGTGATTGCCATCATTATGATTTAATTAAAACGTGACAAAATAAAATTGTCATCTTAACACAAAAGAAACAAATAAGCGTAGAACAAAGTGTATTTTTATCATTTATATGTTATCCGTTGTACACAATCATGTTTTATGCAATTTAATTCAATGAAATTATGGAATCATATAAATAATTCATATTGGAGCCCATCATTCATAAAAACTGAATTAATGATGCTGTTACGTTTCATTGTTCGTTCGTTTGGTACTGCATTGCCTTATTGTTGATGTTTTTTTTTATTAGTACCGTTTTGTTTCTGTTGATTTCCTTATCTGGTCCGCCGATGGGCTTGTGTTCAGCTTTGCCATAGTAATCCGATCTAAATTGAATTGAATTACAATCAAACATGATGACGTATAACTTTATTCATCGGTTTGTTTCGTTATCAGTTGGTGTGAAAGTCTACCACACAGTGATGATATTGTACAATATGGCAAAACGAACTTTGAGATGATTACTCTATTTGTTATCAATAATAAAGTAAAGCGAGTGTTGTACAGCGGTGAGCTCAAGAACTTTTTGTTCGGAAAGTTCCATTACTGTTAATGATTATATTCGCTTTACTCTCTCCATGTCATTTAATTAACCACAATTTCACTTGATCCAACTCGCTTACTAGTTTCACTAAATGTTTCATATTAATCCATCAACAAGTAATAAGACTTTAAGTCAAGTTCAAAGTATTTCTAATTCATAATAACAGTTGGTCAACTGAAATGGTAACGTGATATCGCATCATTTTTTGATAGTTCAGTTATTAATATTTCATTTAGCTGATTAGTGTGAATAATTGTTGTGTGTTAACTAACTATTTTCAAGTTTAATTTTATTGCACAATCAAAATGGTGATTGAAATAAAAGAAAATGAATTTATCCGTGGGATTAAAGTGAGTAGAATTAGATATGGGATTGGAATTCTGGCTGAAATTGATTTTGGAATTATTTTATTGGTAGGAAACCCCAATTGGTGAAGCTGTGTGGGATTTTATTGCGAGGGTAGCACCATTTAGAACGTTTTTAAAAATCTATTCAGCTCTAATTATGTGCATTGATGCTGTATTCTGTTATGTATTTTGTTTGGTATCAATATTTCAGTCACTATTAAACTCTATATTGCCACCTGCAATGAAATCGGTCAGAGACGAGGTCACTGTCATTGTTGGCGCTGGCCGTGGCATTGGCAGAGAAATTGCGCTTACATTGGGCTCATTGGGCGCATCCGTTGTATGTGTTGATAAAAATATGCAATCGGCTGAACAAACTAAGAAAGCAATACAAACACAAGGTGGTCGAGCATTTGCATACAAATTAGATGTTACAAATCGAGAACTAGTTAAACAAACAATTAGTTTAATAACAGATCAAGTAGGACAAATTGGTATGCTGTTTCATTGTTGCAGTATACCAAGTCCGCGTGCATTAACAGCTGCGGCGACACCAATATCATCAATTATTGATGTTGGTGTTACATCGCACTTTTGGGTAAAGTTCACATCTTCTAATATGAATATCGATCTTTAAAATGATAAATGACAATTTCATGTATTGATTCGTAATCGGTTGTTTATGTTATATGTGGTTCTTTTTAGTTGCTGGAAGAAATTTTACCGCGAATGAAAAAGAATCGTCATGGACATATTGTATTATTGAGTTCTGTAGCCGGTATGAGTGGCATAAAACAAAAATTGGCATTAGGGATGTCTCAATTTGCGGTTCAAGGGATTTTTGAATCGTTGGAAGAGGATATTCGTATACATAAGTTAGAACGAGATATTAAAGTATCAATATGTCACATTTATCCGTTTATTGTAAGTGATGATTTGGCAAATGATATTCGTCTAAGGATACCAAGCTATTTTGGCCGTATTGATGCTCATCGTGCAGCAAATGAGATTATTGATGGTGTACGCCGTAATATGATGGAAATTAGTATACCAAAGTACTTAATTTATTTGAGCAAACTGATGCGTTTACTGCCAAGAAAAGCAATTGGTATGATTCGTAATTTCTTTGATACAGGCGTTGACTTTGGTTAAGTCAAATTAAAATTATTTCCATGCAACCATAGTAACTGTTAAATCATTATTTGGCTCATGAATTTTTTTCTTAGTTTATGAACATTGACTGATTTATTGATTATATTATTGTATGCTTTTAAAAGAGCAAATAAATGTGAATATTTGTATTAATTATTAATGCTCATAATTTATTCATAACACATAAAATGATTATTAAAATTTTCGTTGATAGTAATCTTAAGGGAGTTGAATGAACACCCAAATATCGTGACTAATCATCTTATCAATTTAATTTCATTTTACTTTGTTTACGGTTTTAGCAGCATCACTTTCAGCTGCATTTTTCGCCTATTAATATTTCCGTTATTGTTTTAAAATTTAATTGAGAACATTTATGATGCTATGCTATTTATAGAATCAAGGTTGATAAATTTACGTAATATCATGGCACTAGATAATAATTATGTTATTACCGAAACAATGTTCCTAGTCATCTTGTAATCTGGATTAAAACTGTTCGAAATTATTATGATGATGCTTGTTGTAATATATTTAATAGTTAATTAAAAGCATTACACCTTTTCCGTATTCTGAATTTATTTAAATGGCTAAATAAATTGTAGACAGAATTGTTTAGCACAAGTAATGTTCTTTAAATTAATTGCATAACTATTTAAATAAATTTATGAAGTTTTCCTCATCTAGAGGTATATATAAGGACAGGATTCAACAGGTCTTAGATTCAGTACAGTTTTAATTGTGTTTTAGTTTGTTTGACTAACAGTTGATTTAATAATGGATCGTTGGAAGGGAAAAGTTGCCATTGTGACGGGTGCCAGTTCTGGAATTGGTGCTGCAATTGCTGTTGATCTTGCCAAAGTTGGTATTATCACAATTGCCGTAGCCAGAAGAGTGGGCCGAATTGAGGAGCTCAAGAAACAATTGTCAAAGGAAACAATTGAAAATTTAATTCCACGTAAATGTGATGTCAGGGATGAAAATGAAATCAAGGACACGTTCGAATGGATTGAGAAAAACTATGGAGGTGTTGACATTTCTGTTAATAATGCAGGAATATTTCGTCGAATTAAAATAGTTAAGGGCGAAGACAGTAACGATTTAAGAAACGTGATTAACACAAATGTGTTAGCACATATTTTATGTATTCGCGAATCATTCCGGTTGATGAAAGAACGAGGTCAACCTGGTCACATTTTCATCACCAATAGTATCCTGGGTCATAATGTGGTTAATACATTGAACTCACCACGGGGTTCTTTGAATATTTATCCGCCAACAAAGTTTGCATTGACTGCTTTAACTGAAGTGGTTAGACAAGAATTGATTATGGAGAAAACAAGGATTAAAATAACAGTAAATATTAAACTATTGATATGAGTTAATTTGAATAACGTTATTTAATGCATTTAGAGCATCAGTCCAGGAACAGTGAGAACAGAGATTGATGGTGATCCAGAGATTATCTATAAAGGTAGACCATACCTTTTGCCACAGGATGTGTCTGATGCTGTGCTTTATGCACTTGGAACACCAGAGCATGTTCAGGTTCATGAACTGACTCTGAAGCCAGTTGGAGAACCGTTTTAGCCGCTTCAATATAATTGCTTCCATATTCTATTGCATTCATTCGAATTGTATACAAATAAATACTTTGCGAATTCAAATAGAAAATCATTGTATTCTTCTTTTATTTATCACTCAAAAGAATATTATTAAAATACATTGGCGATGTGTTAGTAATCTTCCAAAACTTGAGTTTAAAATCGCTTGATTGTAGTACTGAACGAAATGAAATGATAACAGTAATTTAAAATGAATGGTACTTAATCTGTTTAGTGTGGGATGACAGCTTTAAAGTAAATGTGATATCAGATACATTGCAGTTGAATTTGAAGATTGATCGCGTTAAGAAAAGATTAAGTAATCTAGTGACAGAATAATGGATCGATGGGTAGGTAAGGTAGCAGTGGTAACAGGTGCAAGTTCTGGTATTGGAGCAGCGATTGCTGTTGATCTTGCCAAGGCTGGTGTTATTACAATAGGATTGGCTAGACGTATTGAACGTGTAAAGGAACTTGTAAACGAATTACCAGCACCATATAAAAAGAATCTCATTTCTCATAAGTGTGATGTTTTATCTGAAAGCGACATTAAGGAGAGCTTTGAATGGATTGAAAAGACTTATGGAGGAGTTGATATTTTAATTAATAATGCTGGAATATATCGGAATACACAAATACTCGCTGAGGATAATTCTAAGGATTTGAGTGATACAATTAACACTAATGTAATGGGAACTGTCTTTTGTATTCGCGAAGCGTTTAGGTCCATGAAGACTCGTGAAACACCAGGACATATTATCATCATGAATAGTGTGACGGGACATCAAATAATGAATTTTTGGAGCACCAAAATGAACTCATTTAATATTTATCCATCTAGTAAATATGCTTTGACAGCATTAACTGAAGTGGTAAGGCAGGAACTTCTTATGGAGAAAACTCGTATCAAGATTACAGTGAGTTGAAAATCTCTGATGTTTTAAAAATTAAAATTTATCAATACATTGTTTGTAGAGTATTAGTCCAGGTACAGTACAGACTGAGATTGCAGGCATAAAGAATTTGTCATTGTATGAAAAAATCCCTCACCTGTTGCCTGAAGATATTTCGCAAGCGGTCCTTTATGTACTAGGTACTCCGGAGAGAGTACAGGTTAGTGTTATTAACGATAATGCAATTGCTGAATCTAATCCAATGTGGATTAATCGTACTGTTCTATTTTAGGTACACGAAATAATGATCAGACCAACAGGAGACCTCTTTTAGATAATTGCTTACCTTGTTGAGATAATTAATAAACGATGTTGGTACAATTGAAAAATATTGCTTAGTCATTTCTTATTAATTTTTATCAATCTATTTTCGGTACTTCTTTAATTATCTACATGGTAATATCTATTCGAATATGATAGAATAATGTTTCTGTGTTGAATTAATAACGAAGAATGTTGATATAGTAACATACATACTTTAAATGTGTGGGTATCTATTGTGGAACCATCACAGATCCAAAACAAAACCTTGAATTTAAAAATTTAACGAATCGTTCTAATCTAATCAATTATACTTTACTGGTATATCAGTGGGTGATGTTTAACGAACAAAGTTAGTATTTGTTGAATTTCGGTTCGTAGTAATTCAAAACATTTAAAAATCGCATTAAAATGAATCGTTGGATGGGTAAGATCGCTGTGGTGACCGGTGCTAGTGCTGGTATTGGAGCTCAAATTGCAGTTGACCTTGCCAAGGCTGGTGTCATCACAGTTGGATTAGCTAGGCGTGCCGAACGTGTTGAAGAGTTGAAAAAAGATTTATTAGATGAGTCTAAGAAGAATCTAATTGCTCGTAAATGTGACGTTAGTTCTGAAGATGAAATCAATTCCACCTTTCAATGGATTGAAAAAAACATATGGTGGTATTGATATCTTAGTTAATAATGCAGGCATTTATCGGCCAACGAAAATTGTGAGAGCTGGTAATACTAAAGACATTACAGATATTATAAATGTGAACTTATTGGCGCCAGTGTATTGTATTCGGGAAGCGTTCCGTACAATGAAAACTCGCGGTAATCCAGGTCATATTATAATCATTAGTAGCGTAGCAGGACATTCGGTTCCATATTTTGTAACTGGACCAACGGGTTCAATGAATGTTTATCCTCCAAGTAAATATGCGATAACTGCACTTACTGAGGTTGTACGACAGGAACTCTTAATGGAGAAAACTAAAATTAAAATAACGGTATGATAGTGGTCACACATATCGAAAAAGTAACTCAAATCAATTTTGTTATCATTTAGAGTATTAGTCCGGGTGCGGTTAAAACTGAAATCGCTGGTGATCCAGACGCATTCAATCATTTGCCACATCTATTGCCAGAGGATATATCTGAGGCGGTACTGTATGTTCTTGGGACACCTGAAAGAGTTCAAGTAACGATTATGCACTTTATCCAGTCTGTTTTTGTAACTTAAAGCATGTTTGATACATTTCAGGTTCATGAATTGACGATTAAACCGATCGGTGAAGCATTCTAATCAACTTTATTTAGTTATAATCTTTATTCCAAAATGATCACCTTTACTGAATGTACTTAATGCGTCATGCAATACAACTTAATAAATTAGCAGGAATACAATAATTTTACTTTCACTTGTCATTTAATAATGAGGATTAGAACACCGGCTGATTACAAATGTTTGAGAATTCAACTTAATTTATTTATATGAAACTAAATTCGATTTCTGAATTAGTATCGTGTTATGTTATGTGTGTAGTGTTAGGCCATTAATAACGAAAAACATAAAATCATATTGGTTTTAGTATTAATGCTTATGAACTTACACAATTTTCTTACAGCATAAAAATTTGCTCATCTGTATTGGTACAATAGTATTGTCACCTGTGGTAATTACTACTACATGGAACTATTATATGCTTATCTTTCATATTCTACTGATATATAAGTGGGTGTTATTTTACGAGTGAATTCAGTTCAAGTTCAATATCGGTTCAGAGTGTAGTCAAACACGTTATATTGCACATTAACATGGAACGTTGGGTTGGTAAAGTAGCTGTGGTGACGGGTGCTAGTGCTGGTATTGGAGCCCAAATTATAATTGATTTGGCCAAAGCTGGTGTCATCACAATTGGATTAGCTAGGCGGGCTGAACGTATCGAAGAATTGAAAAGCAAATTACCTGAAAAGTTCAGAAAAAATCTTATTGCTCATAAATGTGATGTTGGTTCTGAAGATGAAATCAATTCAACCTTTAAGTGGGTTGAGAAAACATACGGTGGAGTTGATATTTTGGTGAATAATGCTGGAATTATTCGTACAACAAAGATTGTAAATGAAGGGAACACCAAAGATATTACAGATATCGTGAATGTTAATGTGTTGGCACCAGTATTTTGTATTCGGGAAGCTTTCCGTACAATGAAGACCCGTGGTAATCCTGGTCACATTGTTATCATTAGTAGCGTTGTTGGACATTCGATACCATTTGTTGTGGGTACCCCAATGGGATCAATGAATATTTATCCACCAAGTAAATATGCGATGACTGCACTTACTGAAGTTGTGCGACAAGAACTGCTTATGGAAAAGACGAAGATCAAGATAACTGTATGATTTTCATTTAATGTAAGGAATTAGTATTGTTTATTTCATGTCCTTCGAAATTTTAGAGCATTAGTCCTGGTGCTGTTAAAACTGAAATAGCTGGTCCTGATGGAACAGTATTTGATAGTATACCTCATTTGTTACCAGAAGATATTTCGGAAGCAGTACTATATGTACTTGGTACACCTGAAAGAGTTCAAGTAAAAACCCTCTTATTAATTTTCAATTTTAAGTATAATAATGTCATGAATTCCATTTATTACTTCTCAGCTTCATGAGCTAACGATTAAACCGGTTGGAGAAAATTTTTAATGATGTTGATACATTGAACTTACTACGTAATATGAAGAATATAATGATTTGTATGAAATATAATGTTAACATGTAATAAACGTCATTATGTACCATTTGACTTGTAGTCTGTTATTGTAACTAATTTAACGATAATTTAATATCCATTACATAATGAGTCACTCGATGAAACGCAATAGTTTTTCAATTATGTTGAGCATTAATTGGCAATAAAATAATGTAATTAATTGCAGCATTGACGTCATAGAATTGTAACAAGTAAAATTTTCGTGAAGGATCATTGATGAGTATACCTAATTATGAGTTATAATGAGATCCGTTAGTTTTTGCTTATTTCTTCCTGAAAATATATTTCTAATTATGTTAATTAGATTGAAATTTAAAAAAAAATCCTCTACTCAATTGGAGTATATAATATAGACCATGCTACTTTAAGTAAGTCATTGCAATTTCAGTTAAATTAAAGTGCTTATCGAAATAAGTTTCGGAAAAATGAATCGTTGGGTGGGAAAAGTAGCAGTAGTTACAGGTGCTAGTTCTGGTATTGGAGCAGCAATTGCTAAAGACCTTACCAAATCGGGTATGATTACTGTTGGATTAGCAAGAAAAGCTGATCAAATTGATAGAATGAAGCTGGAATTACCAGAAACGTGCCAGAATAATTTAATTGGCCACAAATGTGATGTGAGGTCAGAGGATGAAATCAAAAGTGCATTTAATTGGATTGAGAAAAATTATGGTGGTGTTGATGTTCTGGTGAATAACGCTGGCATCTATCGACTCACAATGATTTTAAATGAAAATAATTCAAATGATATTAACGATTTGGTGAAAACGAATTTTCTCTCTTCAGTGTTTTGTATACGTGAAGCATTTAGGTCAATGAAAACTCGCACTGACCCGGGACATATCATCCATATAAATAGTATTGCCGGTCATTATGTGGGAAAGTTCTTAACATCACCGGGTGGGTCATTGAATTTATATCCTCCGACAAAGTTTGCCTTGACTGCTCTAAACGAAGTGGTCAGACAAGAGCTCCTAATGAAGAAGACCAAAATTAAGATAACTGTAAGGAGTTACTGAAACTTTACTCACAGAGAATAAGTTCATTAATTCTTTTCAAACAGAATCTGAGTCCTGGTTCGGTGGCAACTGGTATCGTGAATGGCAATCCTGAACATATGAGACGTTTTGCTCATTTGCAACCGGCCGATGTATCCGATGCTGTATTATATGTATTGGGAACACCCGAAGGAGTTCAGGTAGTTCCATTCATAGTTCATCATTTCTTATTATAGGAGTTTTGTTAAAAATTAACTCTATTACAGATTCATGAATTGACCATAAAACCTTTGGGAGAAAAGTATTGAATAACATGAGTTAGATGAATTAACAATTCCGATCTTTTACGACAAATGTTATCTCATAAAATGATATGTAACAAATTAAAACCTTGAGATGTAAAACTTACACTTTGAATGTAAACAAAACAACGTCAATAAAGCTACTTATTCTACACTAAATTACAGTTACAACGTCAAAGTAATTAATCCCCTCTTATTAGTCTTTAAGTTATTGCTCTCAAGTTTTATATCAGTTTTGCTTGGATATATGCTTTTAAAATTATGAGACATAATATTTTAGTTCATGGATAACTTTTAATATAAAAGCAGCAATGTAGTTGTCTAACAGTAGTATGATTTTCTCAGAAGTTCTGTGCATTCTAAGATTAGTTAAAGATGAATCGTTGGGTTGGTAAAGTGGCAGTTGTGACTGGTGCTAGTGAAGGTATCGGTACAGCAATTGTTAAAGATTTGGCAAGAGCAGGAATGAAGACCATTGGTTTGGCCAGAAATGCTGATAAAATTGAAGAATTACGTAGCGATATTCCAAGTTCAGAGAAAGATAATTTAATTGCAAGGAAATGTGATGTGACTTCAGAAGATGAAATTAAAAATACGTTTAGTTGGATTGCTAAAAACTATGGAGGTGTTGATGTGTTTATTAATAACGCTGGTATTTTCCGACCCACGATGATACTGAATGAAGATAATTCACGTGATGTAACGGATGTAGTAAAAACTAATTTGATGGCACCCATTTTCTGTATTCGAGAGGCATTCAAATATATGAAAGATCAAAATGAACCGGGTCACATAATAATTATCAATAGTATAGCAGGTCATTATGTTGGAAAATTTATCAGATCTCGTGCTGGGTCACTAAATGTATATGCACCAACAAAATTTGCTATAACCGCATTGAATGAAGTTGTAAGACAAGAATTGATAATNATATGAAAGATCAAAATGAACCGGGTCACATAATAATTATCAATAGTATAGCAGGTCATTATGTTGGAAAATTTATCAGATCTCGTGCTGGGTCACTAAATGTATATGCACCAACAAAATTTGCTATAACCGCATTGAATGAAGTTGTAAGACAAGAATTGATAATGAAGAAATCGAAAATTAAGATAAGTGTAAGTAATAGAGGATAAAATTTAAAATTGAGGGTTTATTATCTAATGTAATGCATATTTAACAGAGCATAAGTCCTGGCAATGTTGACACATCGATAGTCAAACAACATCCAGAGTTGCTTAGAAGTTTTCCTTATTTGGTATCAAAGGATATTTCTGATGCTGTTCTCTATACTCTTGGTACACCAGAAGGAGTACAGGTACATTTATATAAGCAATAGAGAAATTTTGTAATTCAATCCGTATTTGATTCCTTTTAGGTTCATGAATTAACGGTTAAACCGAATGGGGAAAGATATTAATTTTTAGTTCCAATTATGTAGTTGAATGCTTTTAACCTTTCTGTGTATTTTCAATAAAGAATTTAATAAACAACCGCATACATTTTATTTGGGGGAAATTTACAATGAATTATGAAATTTAAAGTGTTGGCATTGAAATATTAATTCAGTGAGTCAAACATATTTAAATTAATGTCACCATGACTGGGCAGATATTTAACATAATTAAGTTTTTTTGAGGCAATTCGACACTCAAACGAATTTTTTTAATAACTTGCCGCTGTATATGATTGATAATGGTATACAGTGAAATCACAGAGATAAATTCAGTAAATGAGTTTTTTTCTTTGGCCAAAACATAACATAATGAAATATAATTGTAATTATCAGTTAGGAATGCGAATTTACAATTATTATGATAACAATAATTGTTAGTTTGTATGCTTTAATGGAATCTATAATTAGTTTCAGTTAAACAGTCAAATAAACTGGATTAAACATGGACCGATGGGTAGGTAAAGTGGCTGTTGTGACCGGAGCTAGTGCTGGAATTGGTGCCGTTATAGCTAAAGATATGGCAAAACGAGGTGTCATCACAATTGCATTGGCCAGAAGAGTTGAAAAAATAGAGGAATTGAAGAACAATTTAGTGGATGAAGTGAAACAAAATCTTGTTCCTTACAAGTGTGATGTGAATTCAGAAGATGACATAAAGAGTACATTCAAATGGGTAGAGAAAAACTATGGCGGTGTTGATATTCTAGTGAACAATGCTGGCATTTTCCGGGCAGCTACAATTATTGGTGAAGGAAATTCAGAAGCGATGAGGGACACTGTGAAAACCAATATTCTGGCAGCAGTTTTTTGCATTCGTGAAGCTTTTAGATCAATGAAAACACGCGAGAATCCCGGTCATATTATCATTATTAACAGTATTGTTGGTCAACGAGTTGGAAATATAACAGAATTTCCAATGGGTTCCAGCAATATTTACCCTCCGACAAAGTATGCCATCACAGCGTTGACTGAAGTAGTGAGACAAGAGCTTTTGATGGAAGAAACAAAAATAAAAATCACTGTAAGTGATTCACGTTATCAAATTAATTAGAAGTTGATCAATTATAAATCATTGTAGAGCATTAGTCCCGGTCTCGTGAAAACTGAAGTCGTTGAAAAGTATAAGTTATCTGACTTATATCCACATTTATTACCCGAAGATATTTCACAAGCCGTGCTCTATGTATTGGGTACACCTGAACGAGTTCAAGTATTCAAAATTATTATTACTATTAATTCTTGTTGTTATTTAACAATTCTTTTAATTCAGGTTCACGAATTGACGATTAGTCCAGTTGGATCCATTTGAAAATTCATTATGATTTTATAAAACTTTCTTTTAAAATAAATACATCAGCATCACATAAATATGTTCTTACTAAAAATACTGTTGAATAAGGATTATAACTTTAAGAAGATTTATGATTTTCTTAGAGTTGCCCATGTTTTATTATTAAGTTACCAAAACTAATGCTAATTGTTACACATTTTAACTGATTTTAGTTTCAATTTTATTCATTATTGATT